>VZTR01014594.1:987776-1098892 GCA_013400775.1 Chaetops frenatus
CATTCCCTGGGGAGCCTGGGCAGTGCCCAGCACGCTCTGGGGGGAAGAACCTTTCCCTGAGATCCAGCCTGAGCCTCCCCTGACACAGCTCCAGCCCTTCCCTGGGTCCTGTCCCTGTCACACAGAGCAGAGCTCGGAGCTGCCCCTCGGGAGGAGCTGCAGCCTCTGCTGAAGCCCTCCCTCAGTCTCCTCCAGGCTGGGCAGACCATGTGCCCTCAGACACTCCTCATGCAGCTTCTTCTCCAGGACCTTCTCCATCTCCACAGCCTCCTTTGGGTGCTCTCTAACAGCTGGGTGTCACTTTTATACTGCAGTGCCCAAAGCTGCCCCAGCACTCGAGGTGAGGCCGCCTCAGCCCAGAGCAGAGCGAGACAATCCCTCCCCAGCCGGGCTGGCCATGTTCACCCCGATGCTCCTCAGGACAGGGATGTCCCTCCTGGCTGCCAGGGCACTGCTGCCTCAAATTCAGCTTCCCATCCACCAGGACTCCCAGGTCCCTTCCCATGGCACTGCTCTCCAGCCTCATCCCCCACTCTGCCCGTACCTCCAGGGCTGCCCCGTCCCAAGGGCAGAATCCGGACTTGCCCGTGTTAAACTTGAAACAATTGGTGATCGCCCAGATTTATCTGTGTGTCTCTGCAGGGCCTGGCAGGACGGGCTGTGTGTAGAGCAGTGCCCGCACACACCTGCTCTCCTGCCAAAATGCGGGTTTTTTCCCACCAGGAGCAGGCAGCAAGCTCCGGGCACATGCAGGCAGGAGACACGAGAGGGCAGCGTCCCCTCTGCTGCCGCCTCTGCCGGGGCTCGCTCCCATTGTTGTGTTTATGCAAACAGCCTTTGACATAATAGCTTTGAAACAGTTGAAAATTGGATTGTGCCTTTAGGCCAAACATTCAGACCACCACCTTGGCTATATTCATCTGCCACAGTAAATTGGGTTCAGCCCTGGCTCCACACACTGTGTTTCAGGGAAGGATTACAGCTTAGCAATAACTTTTGTACAGGAAAGACAAATGCAAACTCCTGGCAGAAATATTGGAGCTGTTTAGTTGTGCAACCCCCTATCTGGAGGAATACAGATTGCGCTGAGAATTTCTTTGGACATCTGAGGAGCAAATAAAACGAATTCTCAGGCTGGAATCTCCATTCTTTTCTCTTTTAGCTTCCTAATGCAATCTAATTACGGTTTAACCTCCTGAAATAAATACCTAATAAAAGATGAACCTATTAGAAGAGTAAATTTACTGCCCACTAGTTAGCAGAAATTCTTGCGGTGCTCCCTTTAAGTGATAATGTTATTGGGATAGAACATTGTTTGAGTGGTTAATGGTCCCTCCACTGCAAGACAGATTATATGGAAAATAAAAGTCACAGCACAGCCAGTCACAGTGTCAAAGCCCATGGTAAAAATTACTTTTAACATAAAAAGATGTGTTGAAAAGAAGGCAGAGGGTAACAGCCCCTCCAACAGGGGTTTGGCAAGAATTTAAGCTGCGGTCTAAAAGGGACACTACCTGGATTCACCCTAGTCACAGCCACAATTAATTTTCTACAGGCTGGGTTACAATTTTGTTGCATATTTAAGAAAGTGAAGGTTTATTTCATCCTGATCCCAGAGGCAATTTTTTCAACCTTTGTGTGTTTCAACCTTTTCCAATTCATCCTAGTAGATGTGATGTGTCTATGAAATTTGGGGCCATATTCTTCCTTCTATCTCCAGCAAAGGTGGAGATCCAGGTGGAAAGGAGGAAATGTTGTCAAAAGCTCTGCACACTGGCAGGAGGGATCTGAAGGTGAAGTTGGGGTGGAGACAAGGTGAAGGCTTGGGAGAGAAGAAAAGCAGCAATTCCTCTGGCACTCTTCCCCTATGCATCTCTAGTTTCCATCGTGGTGCTGGCCCATCAGTGGATTAATGAGGCCATTGACTTTGCCAGGGGTGGAGAATATAAATAAAAGCAATTTCCTGGCCTAGCTCCCGCTGAAACCTAATCCAGTGGGAAGAGAAAGGCTCTCCTCCTAAGACTAAGGCTTTTTTAGCTCAAGTGGTAGCTGAGCTGCTGATAACTGTATTGTGAAAGCAAGATGATTTTTCAAACTATATATTGAGCTTTCTGAATTCATGCAGGCTTGCACACCATTTACTTCTGGTGTGCAAATGGGATGACACTTGTGTTGTTAGCAGGAATGAATAATAACAAAACCACATCTCTTGTGTGAGTATCTAAATATTTTCCAGTATGGAATTTGCCCAGGTATCTTTATGCTGTACCTGTAGAGATCTTCCACTTGGATGATCTTAACTCTCCTTTATTTATTGCATATACCAAGATGTCATCCTCTGCTTTTAAGGCTACAGAATACAGCAAGAATTTTACTTGCCTGACACTGCCTCTGAATGAATCAGTCCCTTTATGTTAGCATTGGAAGTTGTAGTTACACTTAAACTACAAGTGGAGCAAGCATGGAAAACTCTGCTGTTTGCATCCCCCATCAGCTGTGATGGACCAAATTCTGAAGCAAAAACTTCCATGTTCATGTTTTCAACAGGAACTCTGCCCTGAGATAAGGAGCCTCTAGTACCTTCCACAGCCAAGAGAGAGCAGCTTAGATGAAGTGGGACAGCAGGAGCATTACATATGCTGTGTTCTGAGAACACAATTGTCAGAATTAGCTCACTTTATTTATTTATTTATTTAATCGTTTTTCTTGTCAGCTCAGTCACAGTTTGCTTTCTTATGCAACTTAGTTTTGCCGGTGGGTAAAGTATTTGGTGCTGGCTTCTGCCAGGAAACAGAAGTCACTAGCTGAAAATGGATAGGAAGTCACACATAATAGGAGAATCATATATTTCCATAGTACTATAAGGAAGTTTTGCTGCTTGAAAAAATGCTTGTTTCACAAAAACACCATTAATATTTTTTTCCTTTTTTTTTTTTTTTTTTTTCCTTTTTCTGTTTCCAGCTGTTTCTCCCAGAAAGAAAAAAAAAAATCTCACTGGATGTCTTCAGTATGGTCCCCCCCATTTATCAGGCCTCTCACACTGAATAGGGCAGTATTTTTATGGACAAAACTGAGTGAGCTGGCTAGATTTTGCTATAGCAGACTCTGATGTGGTAAAGGCTCTTTGTCATATATCACAGTCAGAAGTCATTTATTATCCTGCTTTCCTTTGGGAAGAGACTGGGGCAAAAGATCCAAATTCTACCTTTCCTTTTCCTCAAGTGTGTGTTTTATAATCATCACTTATTAGCAGGATTATGGTAGCATCTAGGTAATCTTGCCAGGATCAGGGCATTATTATGATGAACAATGACAGAAGTCTATTCATTAGAGTCCAGAGAAATTGTTTTGCTTGGCTGTGAAAGCACTTGGGCCAAAGAGGTCAGACAGCTTTATTCAAAATCCTCTGCCCGTGCTACCAACTCTCGTGATATTATCAAAGTCTCCCACCATCCTGGGCTTTTCAGTGAGCAGCACCTCCTGCTGTCATGTGAGTCCACAAGAAGCTCAGCCTTCATTAAACCAGAGACATGATTCAAGCCCTGTTGATTTCAAGTGAAAAGTCTGAAAACTATGGGAAGCAGAAGGCAAATAATTACCCACTTGAGATATATAGAGATAATACATATATATATTAATTTTTTAAATTTTTTTGGAAGATTTTGTAGATTCTTGGAGCTCACTGGTGACAGAACAGGAGGGGACTTTGGGAGTCCTTAGCCCTGTGTTTTTCCATTCCTGAGCCTGTGCCCTCTAATGCTGGTGCAGAGCAGGAAGGCGGTGTGAAACACCTTTTTGTGTGACTCAGGGCCCTGTCAAGGCAGGAAGGATTCCTCAAAATCTGAAGGAGGCAGAAATGAGTGTGGGCTAAATACTCCTAAAATAATTACTTCAAAAAGTGAGGCTCTGTTTCAGTCTAGCCTACCCATCTCAAAAGGATGGCTATTCCCTTTGCATTTGGAGGATGAAAAGTTGGGAGCCAAGAGTAAGTAGAGGGAAAGGGGTTATGATAAAAATACTTCTTTCCTCTTTCTCAAGATTGTCTTCCCCACAGCCAAACACACACAAATGCCACTGACTGCCTCTCATTTATCCTTGGTTTCTCCTTTCCCTGTCTAGCCCCTTTGTCTCCTGTCTCTATGCCTTGTCAGATATATTTACCCGTCCAGGCTCCCAGGCTCTTGCCCAACTCTAGCAGCACTTAAAATCCTGGTTTTCAGGAAAGCACTACTTAGAACAGACAGAAGAAGGATCTGAATTAGGATTAACCCAAATAAAGCAATTCCCTTTACTGGAGTTTTTCTGAGAGCCCCAGTTTCAGTTTTGTTCCCCTTTGAGTACAAAGAGATGAGTTCAAACAGGATCTCTTCTGCCAATGGAATCCTGGAAATAGAGGAAACCCTGAATTCTGGTTTTTTTTTTTTTTTTTTTTCCTCTTTGAGCCACAAATGCTGGGAGCCCTGTGGCCCTAACTGATGGGCAGAACTTACTGAAATGCAGATTGCCCCACTCAACAGGAAACCAAAATTGTTGAAACAAATGCTGGAACAAAACTCAGGAATGAGAAGGCTTTCCATGGATTGGAAATGCCAGTTCTCAGTTTGTTTAGTTCTCAGAAGACTTTGAAGCATTTGGGTTGATGTTTTTGGTTTTAGAAACAAAACAGCTGCCTGGTCTCCTGAGTCTGTGCCAGGAGTCCGCACTCCCAGGAACACTTTCGTGCTGTCTCCACATTATTTTCCAACAGAAAAGTAATTCACAGGAGAGTTTCCATCCAGTTTCACTGGGAACCTCTACTCAGTCCTAACAAGCCTGATACTACCAGGGGAATCCTGGACCCCATTTTGAGCTCTGCTTAATTCTTGCTCCTTTTAGCTTTGACCTTTGCCTTGCCATCCCAAACTCTGTGTGAAGAGGGGCCTTGCTGTCTGAGTAAAGGCTTCTAGAATTCAAGGTCTTCTTTCCTATTCTGAGAGCCTACAAGAACTTCAGTCCTGTCCTTTCAGTCAAAGACTTTTTTTCTTTCCTCTTTCTTTCCCTTCCCTCTACAATTAATTAGCTAATAATTTTGCTACTGATCCATTCTTCATTAAAAAGCTGAATCCCTTTTGTTAGATCTGGTTGGAACAAAGGTAGGAGAATTTATGTCTTAATTTTAGTTCATTATGGCAGAGAGCATCCCACCCCATCACTCTCCCTCTCCCCCCCTCTCCAAGCCCTCCCTCTTCCTTTAGAGGATCAGTTATCACTTTGCCCCTAAACTCCTCACATTCTGCAGAGGCATTGGAGAAGCCTTCACTGCCCTTTATCTTCTGCTGCCTCATTAAGAGAAATGAACCTGAGTCTGAGAGAAATGACACAAGGGAAATAAAAATATAATCCCTTGGTGCCACCTATAATGAATTGTTATGAAAACCATGAAAATATCTGTCTGCAGATATTGTTCTTTGATTTGAAGTCAGTGTTGTAAGCGGTAATTTTTGTCATTAAAGCTGTTAATCTGCACAGCGTTCCTCATAAGTTTTTATGAAGAAAAACAGCCCTGCTGCCTACATGCTCATGCAGGGAGCTTCTGAGCACTGCTACATGAACAGGGTGCCTTTGAATAATTATCTTTAATTATAGCCAAGGTGGTTGTCTGTCTCAGAGATGGGGCTGTTTCATGGCAGCCTGCTGGCCACTGCCGAGAGGGTTTGGAATGGGCTGGTTCATCTGAACCTTGCTGACACCAAAGTCCCCAACTGGCTGCTGGTGGGGGACATGTGGGAATGTCCTGGAGCACTGAGCTCTGTGTGTGTGTGCAATTAGCTGCACTGATTGCCCCAGCCATGAGCTTTTGTGTTTGGGAAGGGTTTGTGAGGGATCAAAGATGAGCCGTGGGGAGCAGAGGTGTGCTAGGAGTTCTTCCCCAGCAGTCACTGATCAGCAGAGCTGATCTCCCACCTGCAATCCATCTTCAGACTTTCTGGAGTGGGGTCCTCTTCTGCCTGAGATGCCAGGCAGCTGCTTTTCATGCTGTGCATGCCAGGTCAGGGCAGAGGGGTCCCTATAGCTCCCTTCACCAGTGTGACTGCACTCCATCACCCCCAGGTAACACTCCAGACAGAAATCACTGATGTTGGGGAGGGCAGAAAGCAGGGCAGCCTTATGGTGTTTAAATTCCTCTGACTGAAAGGAGCTATGGGCATACTGGGCAGAAGGAAATGGCCTCAAGTTGCACCAAGGAAAGTTTAGATTGGACATTAGGAAAAATTTCTTCATTAAAAGGGTTGCCATGCCCTGGACAAAGCTGTTCAGTAATATGGTGAAGTAACCATCCCTGGAGATATCTAAAACACACATAGATGTGGCATCTGGGACATGGTTCAGTGGTGGGTTTGGCAGTACTGGATTAGTGGTTGGACTCAGTGATCTTAAAGACCTTTTCCAACCTAAGTTATTCTGTGATTGTAAGGAAAATCAGACTTTGAAATATTTGTTGCACCTCCCTCACAGAATTAGCTCCCTGCTGAAAATGGCAATATTAACCTGCAGTCTGATCTTGTAAGGATTTCCTTATTCCCATCAGAAATTAAGTAAAGTCTCAGTGCTGATTTACACTAGGCAAACATTTGGCTTAATTGCTTGACTTCCTGGATCTTAGCACAACCACAGACACCCCCAGCTCTGCAAATATTTAGGTTCCCATTTGTGGAAAAGATGAAGGCTGAGACTGATCTCCACTGACTTTGCAGAAAGGGCATTGTGAAGTGCATGAGAATAGAGGCAACATCAGAGACTTAAAAATAGAAATAAAAGACCAAGAAAGAGAATAAGTTAATAAATCTTTCAAGACACCAAGTTGATGGAATAATGAAAACAACTACCAGGACTTGCTATGGCCCCTGCCCCTTAAAGGAAGCCTCTTTCCCATTTGGTCTCTGCTTTGGAAACAGAAGGGTTGTAAATAGCTTATGGTTGAAGGCATAAGACACTCATTGTCATTTCTAGTCTTATGCAACTGTCCACTCTGAAGGCCTGGTATTTTACTCTTAAACATCTGGAACTAGGATTCCTGTATATAATGCCCATAATCTCTGTAGAGAAAGTGATTTATATTTCCTGAAATTCTCAAAAGTATCCCTAGCACCAGGTCTTTTATTTAGGTGGCTTGAAGCTGTGAGAATTCCTGAGAAAAAGCTCTTTATCTGCTCTGCTTCAAGGTAGAGAATTCCAAAACAAGGCAAATTGCCCTGTATGCTCCAGGCAGAGGAGCAGTACAGGACAGGCAATTCTTTCCTTGCTTCCGACATCCTACAGCTCAGCAAGCCTTTCCCAGCATTTTTGGGGATGTAAGGACAGGATGATCAGGGAAGAGGGCTCTGCAGACACCATTAACATGGTAGGCTGAATCTGCTGACAATAAGTCAATGATTCTTTCTGACATGACTCTAAGAGTAGCAGAAGGACGTCTGTAGGATGACTCATGTTAATGGAAGAGTGGGATGTATGACTTGAGATTTAGGACAGATGTCAGGTTCAGGGAAGTGTGGTGTAAGGAAGGTAATTTTTATTGGCATAGTAGCAGGAGACAACTTGTCAGAGTGATGTTGACTCCTTTTTTTGTATTGTTTTGGCAAGTCCTTTAGGAAGATGGCAAATGGAAAGGGCAGAGGAAGATCTGGCAACATCACCTGGATGGAAAAGGTTGTGTTCCAGCAGACAAACAGACCATGCTGTGGTGATGATTCCATCACCTCCAGCTTGCACAGCCTTGGAAGAGTTGGGAAGAGATTTTTTTTTTAAATTATCTCCAGTGCAGTCAGGGTAGTTACTCCCTCTCAGACCTGCCTGTGTGTTGAGTTTGCACCATTCCCATGTGTTGATTTAAGTAAGAGACCCATTTCAAACCTACCAAACCCCTCTGCAGGCACCACTTCAAGAGTTATGCAGTTCTTTTTCTGCCTTGCACAATCATATTCACCTACAGAAGCTAAATATTTGTAAGTCCAGGTTTAAAATATCAGGGAGCAATCCACCAAATTAATTCAGGGTTCTCATAACATCAGGAGATACACATCTTCTGCTGGCTCTGATTTCAAACTCCTGGTCTTTTCCTGGTTTTGGAGAAGTCTATGTATTCCAGGACAGATTCATGGGCCAAGAGAGGCCCAGCAAAGACATTAAGCAAAACTGTGATACTTCCTTTTCTTTGTTCAAGAAGGGTACGTGGGTTGCACCCTTAATTTAATTCTGGCAACTATAACAGTAAGATCTACAGTAATGATTTAAAAAGCCTTTGAATGATTTCCAGTCTCTCCTCCCACCTCCTAAAATTGAGGTGAAGTTCTACCCAGCTGTCATTGGGAATAAGTAATTCAACCAGACACCTTTAACAATATTGGTCTTATTTATGTAAAGTCAATTCTTAATTAATATTGACGTACAAGCTATAAGGCAAGGATCAGGGCTGTCCACTTCCACTTCCATGTGTGACCTGCACCCTGTCCCAGACCTTATTCTTTACTGGTTACCTCTTTGAGCACATGACATTTATCTGCACAATCTCTGCTGCATTTTGTCCCTCCTGTTCACAGAAAAGATTGCAGCTGGAATTTGAGTGGAATTTCCTGCTCTCCCTGGTTTCCGTGTTCCTTCTTGCCACAGGGTCAGGACAGGAAGTGGGATTTTGCAGAATATTTTGAATGTGGTGTGGGAGACTAAAGAAAAAAGTGAGGTTCAAATGGTATCCACTGCAGCATCTGCAGATGTGCCAGTGTTTGTTCCATTGTGCTGCTGTTTATAGGGTCTTATTTTTTCTGAACACAATGGGATCCTGATTCACGATAAGAGCTGAGACAGTTCTGCCTTATACAGATAACATTAAGAATGCCCAGAATAATTAGCAAGATATTAGCTAGGTGATAAATTTCACAAGGCTCCACTGAATAGACAGAATCATATCTTGCAGATAGAAAAGCGAAGACCTAAAATTACAGATGAGTTACTGGCTTAAAAAGAGAGGAAGAAAGAAGGGCAGGGATCCCATCCCCTGCACTCCTGGCTGGTAGACACCCAAGCATCTCCCTGTGCCCCAAAATGACATTTCTTCCACCAGGTTATAGCAGATTCCAGAGCCTGTGTGAGCTGAATAAACAGAAAACTCAGCACATTGTGTGCTACCTCTGGTTGCCATAGCAGGAAGACACCTACAGTCAAAGCCTTTGAGTTGCCTTGTCGTTTTTTGTGGATGGAAGAGGAGGAGCAAATTGATGTACAAAAGAGGGAGCTGGATACAGCCTGGATTTGAAAGCCACAGGGCTCCCTTTTCTGCCTTCTCCACTGGAACCTTGTATTCATTCCCCACCCGGACTGTGAGGTTTCTCCCCTCCCCACACAAGAATGTGTTACAGGTTGTCAAGTGGCCACGGTGCCAGGAGACTGGAGACCTTACAGTGCCTGTCAGGGAGGGCTGTTCTGAGCCAGGCTCTGCCTTCTGATGTCCAGTGCAGCCCTTGCAGCTCGGACACCCAGGGCCAGTCAGCTGCAGGGATGGAACAGCTTCCCCTACTTTCACAGCAAGAGTCAGGCTCTGAGCCCTGGCCAGCAGAGCCTGCCTGGGAAGCGTGGGAAACTTAACAGTCAGAGAGAAAATCTGCTCTATCAAGGGCTCTTTTCCTGGGGCTGCAATTTCTAATGCATCCAGCACATTTTTTTGGGTAATCTCTACTCCTGGAGCAACATTTGGAAGAGTGGAAAGAGAAGTATTTTATCTTCAAAAAAACAGTTCGTACAACAAATTGAGAGGGACGCTGTCAGTCACTAACAAAGTAAACAGAGCTCCACAGGTCTCAGGCTGCCACCTTTTGCTGAACCCATTAACTGTTTCCTTAATGGCAGAAGAGTGAAGTGGATTTTCCTCTTCATTACTTTTCAGTGTAGGATATAGGTTTTTAAAGTGGATTCTTTCAGAAAGAAGGAATAAATTAATACGCTGGAGATTTCCTTTTCCAAGTCTAATCTTTACGTCAATGCAGTAGATTCTCTTCACCTTATTTTCTCTTCAACTCTCTATTTATTTAAGTTCAAGTAGATAGTTTTCCTTCAATATCTCATTGTAACTGCTTCCTTTACTAGGACAGTTAAGGGATATTGATGTGATTGTATTGATGCCCAGCTGTTTGTCCACTGTGAGTTGTTGTGACTGTCCAGCAATCAAAATATTAAAATGTTGTAGGTTGTAAGTCAGTCAGGACTGAACTTATGTAAGAAGTATTCATTCAGGGTTGGAGTTTGGGCAAGACCTGGGAGCCAATGTCTCTAACCCAGTGGAAGCACTTCAGACCTGCCTCTTGTAATCACGTATTCCAAAATTGTGAAATTTGCTTATTTAGCCAATCAGCCTGGCTCCAGTCCTACATTAACAGTTGGGACCCACTGCAAAATTACCCTGACCTTACTGGTTACTCTTTCCAAGCAAGTTCACGGGAGTTCTATTAAACTTCTGCCCTGTGCTGCTTCCATTTTATCTCTTGGTCTGGGACATGTCCAAGTGTGCTGGGTGATAACAGACATCCCATCAAGATGTGCCCAGAAGAAGCTCACAGGCCTGTATCCAAATCAACCCTGATTTGGATAAAGAATTGGATTTTGAAAGAAACACCATGAGAATGACTTTGGCAAAGGCTGTGAGCTATTCCATAGATGAGGATTATGATGAAAATGCACAAGGCTGGTGCAAGATGCACCCTACAAACATTGGTGTAGACAAAACCTGAATGGCTGGAAAGCAGCATATGTATCATGAATGAACATAAATGTTCAATTTTCCTGTGTTGCATGCATAAAGGGTTGTTCTTTTTAATACACTTCTCAGGAAGAAAAGTTGAAATATATAATTTCTAATTCAAAGAAATATTTTAAATTCTTGTTTTGACTCCACTCCAGTCAGATAAACTCCATTATTCTTACTTAAGATACAGGGAATTAAGGCCACAGAAACAGTGAGGGCTACACATACAAGGCATCCAGAACTCTAATTTCTATTTGGTTCCTAAGGAAAATTTACATGTTGATGTCT
The DNA here is from genome assembly GCA_013400775.1 of Chaetops frenatus. Classification (NCBI taxonomy): domain Eukaryota; kingdom Metazoa; phylum Chordata; class Aves; order Passeriformes; family Picathartidae; genus Chaetops; species Chaetops frenatus. Next base: position 998,836 of record VZTR01014594.1, read on the forward strand.
TTTTACAGATTGGAGTTTGAAAAAGCTATTTCCAGAGCCTAATTTTCAGGTGGAGATAAATATTGCCTTACAAAACCCCCTATGAAATTTATGTTGTGTATGAGTTTTCCGAAGTCTTTCAGGAAGTCAGCAGCAAAGAAAGGCACCAGATCCACATCTCCTGACACGGAGCCGCGCTACCTAATTGATACATTCCATACTCGTAGGAACGTAGCCAATTTTTAATCTTTGATCTTGGTGTGAGCTTACTTGGGTGTTATAAATGTTGAATTTTTAGTGTATTTTTACACTGCTACAATTATGAAATTGACTTCTCATATTTATCTTCCTTCAGGAAACTGAGTAACACGATTATTGGAATCGGTTCTTTGAAGCCTGAGATTCCACAGGAGGGGTTGTATTTTTTTTTTCCCCCCCCTTTTCTCCGGGCTGTCTCCAGGCAGTGACACCATGTCTAGGTCTCATCGTAACAGCCCTAATGAAAAAGCAAAGCGAACTACCCATCACGAGGTTCATGTGTCCTCTAGGATTCAGTAATGTGGCAGTGAGTCAGGCTCAGCGCTATCGCTCTGGCTGCCGTGTTTTATGGGCTCCCTGAGCGAGTGAAGTCACCCGCTCGCCCCTGCCGGGCTCCGGGGTGAGCAGCGTGTGGTCTCCTTGGAAACTGCGGAATTGTGCGGGAGGCAGGAGCCTCTGTGTCCCAGGAACAGGGCGAGGAGAGCCTGACAGGAGATCTCCAGCCGGAATTTCTCCGGAGGAAACCACGTCTGATAAACTCGGCCTGGCAAGCCTTTCATGTGACCTGCTGCTGTCCCAGCCTGTCACCCCTGGAAGCTCCTGTTAAAAATACCAGCGTGTTTCCTTGCTGGCCGGACATCCTGCCAGCGAGCTTTGGTGTCCCAGGGAGCTGAAACTCTGCGAGAGCCCTGCTGCCACAGGGGGCTGGACAGTCAGCAATTCAGCTTTCCATCCCATGGCTTCTTTAGAGGGATCTGCTTCCACACATTATCACAGAAAGACCTCCAAGATCATTGGGCCCAACCTTATCTATGATTAAAGACACTGTGTGCTGGAAGTTTTTTTCCTCAAGATTATTTTTATGCCAATGTAGTAGATCCTCCTCACCTTATTTTGTCTTCATCTCTCTATTTATTTAAGTAGGTAGTTTTCCTTCAATATCTCACTGTAACTTTATCCTTTACTAGGACATGCACAGCAGCATGTTAAAATCAACATTTACTAATGAACAATTAACTCTGGTGCCAATTAGTCCCCCTTCCTTTGTGATAGCAGCCTAATATTATGTAGAAAGGAACTGTCAGCTTTGAAAACCAGGATATGAGTTGTCTCCAATTCCTCTGCTCATGCTCTGCATTGTAAGATTCCCTCTATTTGCTGGTTGTTTTTAAATTGATATTAGAAGAGCACCTGGGAATGCCAGGTAAGACCTGCAGCCCTGTGGGGACAGGAGCTCCCTGGCCAGGTGCTGTAGAAGGCAGGGCCAGCCCCAGAGAGCTCCTGGGCAATAAATGAATCCCACAGCAATGGATGAATTGGACAAATTGGGCAGATGTGGTCTGGGGAAAACTTTCTGCAGTGTTTGACAGAAAGGTCAGCTGGCTGCTGGATTGATAGACAGCAGTGGGAACAGTCTGTAAGTGCTAAGCTCGAGGAAATGATAAGGCAGAGTTTGCCAGAGGATAGGTAATTGGACAGGTTTTTGGCACAAGTGGGTGGAGCAGTGTGGGAGAACACATGGCAATGCTTAAGGGAGAAGTTGGCTTGCAGCTTCTCAGGCTTGTCCAGGACACAGTAAGCCCAGGAAGTTCCCATTTTTTTTCCTGCAGAGATAAAAAATAGATTTATTTTTAAAACACTAGTATTTCATTCTACCAAATTCCTTTTCATTTCTGCTCAGAAAAGTTTCCTAACTTTGATTTTATTTGTTTAATGTTTCCTGTGAAAATTACAGTGATCAAAATTTTAAAATGTATCTTTTGGTACAGGTTTTCAGACTTATTACAAAGCCACGTTTTGAAAAGCAAACATTGAGTATCATAAGGGAACACATTTCATGAAGAAACTCCTTGTTCATTTCCTTTGTTGGGTTTTCATAAAATCTGTGAAAAGCACTAACCAGGTTAAATGCTTTGGCTAGCAAAAATTTCCATGTTTGTTGTAAAGGTATTTTTCCTGAGAATGATTCTGACAAAAACACTTCAACCACCTCCTGGAATTAGAAAGAAATATTATTAAAAGATATTTGCCCAAGTTTCCTAAAGGGAAACAAGTGTCGGCATCAGATAATTAGAAACCAGGGACTCAGCCTTTTCTCAAACAACTGAACAGAGCTTCTTTGAACTCATCTTGACTTCCCAGTGCTGTGTCAGAGGAGGAGATTAGTGTTGGAAAACATGCTAGAGACAGGAGTGAATGCTGCACTGTTTAAGAATGAAAAAATTGCAGACCAAGCCCTTTTTCCCCCCCTCAGCTACAGCTCTTGCTTTGGGAGACAGGATATGTCTCAATTCCAGGACTGCAGCCACTGAAGTGCTGGATGGAGGTTCCCTGTGGAACAGGAGGCAGTGACTGCTCTGAAGAACTTGCAGGCAACAGAAAAAGAAAAAAAGATGGAAAGAATGAAGAGTTTCAAGCTTCTGCTGCCAGTGGTAGGAAATCGAGATGTTAACTCAGAGCAAAATATATAGCTGAGATTTTACAGCAAATGTTTGCCTAGGAGACAGGGTAATCTCACTACAGGAGGTGGTAAGGAACACTGAGCATCCAGGTCCAGGAAAGGAGCAGTGTGCTGGAAAGAGGAGCTGTGCTGGCAGAAGTGTGTAAAGAGAAATTATGTTCTTTGTTCAGAGGAAAATTTTGGATTGGAATGCAGTTCACTGCCTTAACTATTGAGGAAAGTAACACAGAAAGAGAGTGCTTCTGGGAGATTTCCATTAGAAATTGCAAAATCTTTTTCCCCCTTTCTCTGCCCAATGCAATTAAACAGTAATAGGAGTGCGTTGCACAGTTTATGAAGCAATAATCCAGTTCCCAAATGGCTAAACCAGGAGACTGATGGCCAAATCATTTATCCCGATGAGGAAAATAGATTATTGCTCAGAAAAGCAGCAGGATGGCATTGTTACAATTATTCTGCTGTCTGAATTTATCAGTTCAAAAATCTAGATAGGAATTCTTGCCCTGGGATCAGTTTCTGCTTTCCTTGCTTGCATTGCCCATCCTGGGAGAGGAATCCTGCTGACTGTGCCATGATTACCTGCGGAGCAAAGTACAGCCCTCAGTGAATGAGAGTGACAGGGAGAGGGTTTCAAGGCTGCAACAAAACATGGTAGCTGGTGAAGTCAGTGCAATTCTGGCTGGGAGATGTGGAGACATAACATTATGAAGCAGGAATGTAACAGCTCTCCTGTGGCTGCACTGGGGATATTGTGCTTAGTTCTAAGCACCTCGTTAACAGAACTGTATTAACAAACTGGAGGGGATCCAGAGAAGAGAAAGTCAGTTGGGTATGTTGATTTATGAATTAAGATGGGTCTGAGTGGCTGATGTCCAATCTGAATCCATATTGGAATGCCTCCAGATCTTGCAGATGTTCGTGGGTTCAGGGCTTTATGATCCAGAGTTGGCTGGAGTCTGTAGAAAGATTCCCATTGGCTCCACTGATCACTGGATTTGAGTCTGCTTGAAGAAACCTTGGCTGAAGAGTGATTAAGGCCAAAGGATATATATGTATATATATATGTATATATGACTTGGAAAAAGAGTAAATAGAGGGGAATGTGATGTCAGCTTGGAACTATTAGAGAGTGCAAATGTGAGGACCACTGTCTTGGCTGACATACTGGGAAAATGAACTGGGGACCTTCAGAGTTGGAAGCAGGAGCTTTCTAACATCACCAGCCAAGGTGACCACACTGCTGCATGTCCCCCTTGTGTGGATGTGGGAAGAGAGGAGAGCACAGGGTGCCCTCCTGGATAGCATTACCATGGTCTGACAGGCATAAGGAACTTAGAATTAATTGACAGAGCCAACATTTTAGGAGCAGGGTGATAAATTTAAGACAAAGAAATGAGTTTTGCATCTCTTAACTAGTGAACCAGGTCACAATATCCCTGTATATTTTTTTGCATAAGCTTTTTGAATGAACAGGTGGACATCAGTTTGTTCTTGCTGATTTTTTAGTGTTTGGTGTCATAGAACCGTAAAGTACAGTGAGATTCTCTTCTCGCTCACAGTTCACAATCGGACATTTCTTTGATCCTGAGATTGTGCACTAGGATATGACCATAATTACTATTTCAGCTAGAGCTGAGGCTGCTACACAGGTGCTACTCACTGCCCTGAAGCCATATCCCTTAAATCTGCTGGAATGCCTGTGCATTTCCTGCCTGACCCAGTTCTGGTGAAATGATCCTGGATACTCTTTCTCCAAACTATTAGGAAAAGTGCAGCTCATCTGGATCATTTTAACAGAGACAGGCTGGACAGTGCCAGCAGATGCAGCCAACTCTGAAGGTGTGCAAGGGTGGTCATGCAGGTTATGTCCAACATGACACTGGAGAACATTCCAGAACCTGGGAACACCAAAGATAAGCAACCCAGCTCACGTGGGAAACCAGAATTAAAAAAAAATTAGAAACCCAACTTGGTCTCTGGTGAATATCAACAAGAAAATATGTGTTTTTATGGATTTTGTGTTATGACAGGATTCTCTGTTCTGGAGAGGCTTTCCCTGTGGTTGGGATGTTCTTGCTGTTTCTTTCCAGTATGAAATTTCCCTACTTCTCCTGTCCAGAGAAGGGCACATAGAGTAACATGGATAACACCAATGAAGCTGGTGAAGGGAATAATTCCTATGAGGAGAAGCTGAGGGAGCTGGGGATGTTTAGCCTGGAGAAAAGGAGGTGGGGGTTGACCTCTTCTCCCAGGCAACTCGTGACAGGGCAAGAGGAAATGATGTCAAACTGTACCAGGGGAGGTTCAGGACATCAGGAAGAATTTTTTCCCTGGAAGGATTGTTAAGCATTGGAAGGGGCTGCCCAAGGAGGTGATGGAGTCACCATCCCTGGAAATGTTGAATAAATGACTGCAAGTGGCACTCAGTGCTCTGGGCTGGTGACAAGGTGGGGATGGGTCACAGGTTGGGCTCAATGATCTTGGAGTTCTTTTCCAACCTTAATGATTCTATGATTCTTCCTTGAATATGGACAGATTGCTCACAGTACACACACATCCTGGAAGCACTAATATTGTCTCTTTTCTTTAGCAACTTCTTTCCAGGGATTTGAAATCATGGAGAATTCCACCTCGTTTTCAGTTTGGCTGAAGTTGGCCAGCAGGTACACAAGTGCTTAGATGGGAAGAATGACAAACATGATAATCTCACAAGCTTTCTTTCCTTAATAAATTCAACCAAAAAAGATATTTATTTACATATTCCCAATGGCATACAGATCTGACTCAGGTGGAGAGCCTGCTTGTTCCCAGAACACCAAGAAACTTCAGAGAAATTTAGGTTAAAAGCTCAATTGTTTCAAAATTGCGTATTTGCTGCCTGCTTTGTTCCTTTGCTTGGCTGTAAAGCATAACACAGGGATGTTGTGAGCTTTTCTTTCAGATCCTTGCAAACATCTGCTTGTTTTATATTCCAAATGCTGCTTACAGTATAAAATCATATCCCAAACAAAAGATATTTCTCTACAAATAAGGAACCAATTAATGTCAGAAAGTCTAAACCAATATATTAAAACCAAAACAACTAAAAAGAAAAGCAAATGTGGCTGAACTATGAGTATCTGATAGTGCTGTGATGCCCAGGGTAAGGCTGTTGGCTCCAGCCATTGAGGGTTGGGATTGAATTTACTTAGTTCTGTATAAACAGGGGATCAGACAGGGGTTTTCTGATTGTTTTTTTTTTTCAAAAGTACAAATATGATGCTGGAAAGCCCCAACAGATGTTGTTTCAAGGCAGTGACATAAGATGGGGCTAAAATCTTTGCAAACTTAGTAGTGCCTTAGCAGACTTGGTAATATCACAGCAGGGAACAGCAACGTCACATCTGGAACATTATAAAATTGGCAATGCTGAAAAGGCATTAGTAAACATTATTAAGAATTCCTTGCAGGCAATTAGACTGCAACAATATCTTTGGAGAAAGGTTTTTTTTTTCCTTTTGCGTCTTTATTTCTATCTTGCTAATGAGGGACTAATGAGCCACAGACTTGTTACCTAGGAGGGATATCTCAACAAAGCTCTAGTGAACTTAAACCCAGTATTTACAGACTGATGACTGTTCACATTCATTATATGTTTTAAATGAGGAGGTACTACAGTTAAAAAAAAAAAAAAAGAAACAAGTTGTTCCTAGCTGAGAGACTTCTGAAACTCTGAATGTCAGAAGTTTCCTAAAGTCAAGGTTAGAGCCTTCCACCTTTCCCACCATTTAAGGCTGAGCACAGTTATGTGTTACCAAAATATTAGTCTTCTCTGACCATTGCAAAACCTACTTTTTGGTTTCAAGGACTTCAAGAGATTTTTGTTTTGTTTTGGTGTGGTTTTTTTTGCTTCCTTAGGAAACCAGGCTACTCAGCACAACCTGTAAGCACTCACTGTCTGTGTAGGGATACATTGCCTGTTTCAATCAGCCCCTGCTCGTGATTTTTTTTGTAAACTCAGTGTCTTTTTCTCTTTTTCTGGCTACATAATCTTAACAATCAAAGAGGCTGCAGATAAGACACTGGAGAATCTCAGGCAGAGCACACTTGCAGTTCCAGGCACAAGGAAATCACTCAGAGTTTATCAGCAGCTCTGATACCAGCTGTGATTAGGGCACATGGGTGGGACTTGGGAGCCATGGCTGAAATGAGTTGCTCTGCTACACTTTTCCTATGTGCCCTTGAGCAACCCATGCATGGACAGTTTTAATAAAAACTCCCTCTCTTACAGGCTGGAGGCCTAAACCCATCCTGAGACATCAGGGTGGGTAGTGCATGGACAGAGACAAACATCACTGGGCTGTGCCCTTGGAGCACTGCCCACAGTGACCTTTGTGACTGGATCCCTTGACAAGCCCTGAATGCCAAGTGAGGGGAATTTGGTCTCCAAAGTGTGCAGTCACCAGAACAGAGTGTGTGTGAGCACACAATAAATACCTGCACCTTCCTCTCCTCTTTCCACCCCAGATCTTCATGCAGCCAGGACATGGTGGCAAAAACAGTTTCATGTTCACAGAGAGGGGAGTGTGCAAATCCTTTTTTCTTTAGAAACAGCTGTTTTGACACAATTTCCTTTGTGAAAATGCACAAAAGGCTTTGGTTTATTTTCAAGAACAAATTAGGAAACCTTGAATGTTGCCACAGAAGAGTTCTTGGGCAGCTCACTTTCTCTTGAATTTTTCCAGGCCTATTTTCCCTTGGGATGTCCAGTTAAGTTGTTTAAGATGCTGGTTCCTGTGGCATCTTGGACTTTTCACCCTGACCCCCTTATCCTTGCCTTCTCCCTCTTTCCAATCTGTATTCCCCAGACTTATTTGTTTTGCCTGGTCTGTTACAGAAGCCACAGCATTCACTGGGAGCTGATGTCTGGGCCTTGGCACCCAGCACAGGGCTAACAAAGGACCCTAATTCCAGGTTTTTGAACTGTTCATCCACACAGCTTCACGTCAGCTGGGCAGGGATGTAAACCTGTGATTGCCAAGCACAGGGTGGCTCTCCCACCTGTTCCACAATTTCTCCACCTTATGTGTTCTCACTCTGAGGACTGTAAGCAATTACTCTGTTAGGTACTAAATACAATATGCAGCACATGGTAGTGTAAAATTATGGAATTTGGGGGTTTTAATGAGCTCAGGTGCAATACAAAAGAACTTTTTTTTTTCCCTGTCCATAAAATTATATGGCTTGGAATCAGGGGGTTTATACAGCCCTGGACAAAACCATTTTATTTAAAGGGTGGGTAAAAGTAGGGGGTGGAGGAATACAACAACAACAACACCCTAGTCCGGCACAATTATATGCAGATTTGTTCATAAATCTGGGCTGGAGCAGATGTGCTGCACATGTTGAAAATCCAGAGCATGTTGCTGGAACTTAAAACATAAACATGAACCTGTTTCCAAAGAGGAAAATCTGCTCACAGCGAGGAGCTGACCCTGTGCTTTAAACAAAGATCAAGTCCATTCTGCCTATTGTGCCTTTGCCATGTGTTTACTTTCCTTGCTTGGTGCCTAGGGTAGCTTAAGGAGCAGCCAAAAGAAAAGAAGCAATTTACTTAGGTCTGAAAAGAGCCAGTGGCACTTCAGGCTTAAGGAAACAAGAGGTAGGATGTGACCCAACTCATCTGGCTATCAAGGGTCCTATTAGACTGGGTCAGCAGTATCATGCCAGACCTCTCATCTGGATTTTTAGATGCTTGATGTCTTTTGAGCTGTAGCTAAATCTTGTAGAAAAACATAACTGCACTTCACAGTGGGTAAGGCTGTAAGAAATACTCTGCTTTAAACACAAGACTGCACTCTGGGCAGCTGGAAGTGAAGTTCCTGTAGCTGGCTGAGTGATTAAATTCCTTTGGAGGATAGCAGGGCACATTCTTGAAGACTCTGCACCCTGACTGAGTGCCACCACACTTCATTTTCTTAAAAGTGACAACCGAAACGCTGGTAGCCCCTCCTATCTGAGGCTGTGAGCTCCCAGATTTCAGCATGGTTTGATGAATGTCTGATGCATGTGGTAGCACGTGGGACAATTTTCTCTTTTACTGTCTTTTCATTTTGTCAGAAATGGGTGTACATTGGTCAAAGGATACTGAGAATTCAAAGTGCTTTTTTCCTGACCCTTAAAAAAGAATAACCCTCCAGTTAAGTGACAAAGGCCACTGTGTGGTTATTATGAGTCTGCTTACATCCTGTCCATCCCACTGGGTGTTTAGACAAAAAAAGGAGTTCATTTTCCATCACCAGGCCTACATGAATACAGAGTTTCCAGCTCTCTTTCTTCTGGAGGAAGAGTGGTGGGTGTGGTCATCTGTGTGCCTGTGTTTGAGTTCTCTTGTCTCCGTGGAGGATGTTGGATTCATTTTGCTGGATTCATGATGCTGAAATCTGTGCTCATCCCCTTATCCCTACAGGCTGGTGATGTCAGGAACTTTAATCTCTAAGATTTATGTACACACTCATGCCACTCCTTGCACTGGCAGTCAGCTGCAATACCCTGCTTCTGGGAGAAGGGCATTTGGTGGTTTCAGAGCTTGAGAAACCCACACCTCTCTGGCAAACTGCTCGTTTTACTTTCACTTAAATCAAAGTGAAACAAAGTGAATCAAAGTGAGAACAGCCACAAATGAAACGTATCTCTTTGGTTTGTTGAAGGTAAGAGAGAGGTGTAGCTGGATCAGCCTCATCCTTGTTTCACCTTCCGTGCCCAATGTCTTTGTTTGCCTCCTGCACAGCCCAGGATGGGGCTGCCCCACCACAGGTGCCACAAATATCAAACCTGCCAAGGCCAGGGAGGACCCTCCATGCTCTGCTGGACAGGTATTGTGATGCCTAATTGAAAATGGGGTTTCATTTGAGAAACACTCACACGTACAAACTCCATTAACTAATCAGCTTTCCAAGGGGTTTTAGAGCTTTGAAGCCCAAAAGCTCCTGCCACCGACAGCACACAGCCCAGGATGAAGGGAAAAGGGCTGTCAGTGCTGACAAGTTCACCTTAAACTGGAAAATTGTAAATGTTCCCAGTGGTCTGACTATTTGTCCTTCCACCTGACTACTGTTCAATCCATTGCCCTCAAATATGGTAAGAGGAAGAAAAGATGCATTATTATTAATAAATGAATGGAGCTATTTGCTATTTATTATTTAAACCCTCGATACTGGCAGGCTTTAGTGATACAAGAAATATAGGCAAGTAATTTATTTATTAGGCAAAATAATGATTTTTCCCCCCACCATTCTGGAGCCCTCTTTGACCCAAAACAGCAGGGGGTTTATCAAATACAAATACGATGACTTGTAATTTTAGAGTCTTTCAGAGCACTGTAACTGACAACCTTTTTAACATAAGTACATTGAACAAATAATTTATAGAAGTATTCTGGGAATATTTTAGGGTGTTTTATTACTATTTCTGAAAGCCATGGCATGTTATTGATTTTGGTGTATTAATATAACCTAAAAGTGAGGGCACATGCTTGCCTCCTAATCCAAATCAGCTTTGATGGCAACCCATATATTTTACTGAAAGGAGCCCTGAACTAGCAGCAGAGGTTAACAATTACACATCATAGCCAAAAGTTTAAGATAATGAATTTTGCACATTACACACTGTCCAGCTCCAGCCACGGGAAGTTCCCCACTAGTCCTTCCTTGATGTCTCATCCAAATTTCTCCAGTAGCTGTTTGTCAGAATTTTGAAACCTTATCCTTGCATTTGTGTCATAGAATTTACATTGTATTCATGCAGGTTTCCACTGAGGAAGTGTAATCATCATTACCGTTTTCTTTATGCCATAAAAATAGCATATTCCTTCTAAAATGGGCTTACTTGCTTGCTTTGTATTTTATCACGAACATAAGAGTGTGTGTGTGTATACAGAGACATAGGTATATATAACAATAGCTGGGATATGTACATTACTGCATGTGGGGATTTCTCTGTTTCATTCTCTGCTGCCCCTGGGCTGCTGCTGGTGGGCACTGGAGAGGTTTCAGTTGCTCCATCTCTCTCTCTCCACCTGTCCAGAGGCTCCAGAGCAGCTCCAGTGCAGTGTGACAGGGAGGTTGGTGCCTCCAGCCCTTGCTTTCTGGTAACCTGGGTACCTGCCTGCTTAGTGTTTCAGTGACACTGGACCAGTCCACCTGGCTGCTGAAAGCTGTTCACAGCACCAGTGCCTGATCCTGATCCTTGCCATCGTGGTGCATTTGTCAGCCAGACCCCTGAAAAGAGGACTCTTCAAACTTCACCACCTAATGTGGGCTCCTTTTTTTTCTTCTTCCCAAGTTTTCTCTGTAATCTTCTCTGCTGACAATTAGTTTCACTGCAGTTACCTCAGTTCTGGAGGACTGTTTATCCCATGTTTATTTCTTGGCTTTAAAAAGCAATGATGGACAGTTTTAAGTGCCTTGACATAGCAAGTCTGTGAGCTAGAGTTCTTCTCTGGCTGCGCTTTCTTGAGAGCATCCAGATTCTGGTTTGCCATCTATTTCTCCTCGTTCAACAAGCAGTGGTTCTTTTATCTCATCTTTATGTTTTTCTGATCACTCAGTGGTGCCATCAATGATGGCTTGGCCATGGGAATCCCTGGTTCTGACCAATCCTCTGAATGGACAGTCTTTTGGGACAGCTCTGCATTGTTGGAGGCCAGAAATGAGGAACAGACATGAAGCTTCAGCAGCAAAGTGAAGGAGCAAAATCCCTCCAGATTTGTTCCATACTTCAAACTTTGTGGAAACTCCCTGTCTGGGGCAGTCAGAGACTTGTGCTGCACTTCAGCAGCTCCAGCCCCTTGTTGCCTCCCCTGGTGCTGTCACCATGGATATAATGGCATCATGGTGCCACTGCTGCTGCTTAGAGTAGGAGGGAAAGGCATGGGGTGCTCCTGGAAAAGACTCCTAAGTCTTGAAGTCCTGTTGTCCTCAAAGCCAGAAGGATCCTTGCCCACTTTTACACCACAATTTCTGTTTGAAAAGCTTGTGCATGGAGAATTATGTGACACGGACTGAGAAATATGCATTAAAATAACATAAAATAGGGGCTTTTAAATTTTTTTATTCAGGGGAAATTTAATCAAAATAACTATGGAGGGGGGGAAAAGCATGCAGATCTTGAGGGGCAGGGAATAGGCCATCTGGCTGAACATGCTGCCTGTTAAAATGTACCTTAATCCCCACTTCCTGCTCTTTTGCCATATGCTTTGCTGTGTGAAAAACTCAGGTACAAAGCAGTGCCCTAAAAAGGTGACTCCTAATTAAATCCAAAAGAGGCATTTTATATTCATCATCGTAGATTTACTCACATCTTTATTTTCCAATAAAATGTGCTTGCTCCTCCTGTCCTTGTGGTGTGACTGATGTCACTTCCCACCCAAGAAGTTTCTGGAGGAAGGACTCATTTTTCCTGTTTTTATACACAATTTAGAATCTTCTTTAGTGTTTTTTTGATGGTGAAACTCCAGCACTGTTTATGTCCAGGTGTAGTTAATGCTCTCATTCTCACAGGAGGAACAACAACGGACTAGAGTTGAAATAGAAGTTATACCCTGCATGCCTGCTTCCCTGGCAGTCAGCATTTAATGATTTGCAGATAGTAATAATCCACTGGCAAAGGAGAGAAGAGGCCTAAATGCAGTGAAAAGCAATTTCAAATGTAAATTAGGTCTTGGGCCTGTTGCAGCTAGGGTTTTTTTTGGTACAGGTTTTTTAACATAATGGTCAGGGCTTGATGCTAAGGAGCATTTTTTAAACTTTGTGATTTTCAAGCTTCATTAACTTTTTAAGCTTTCAAAGCAAATTTTCAAGCCCTGGTTCATCCACTAGTCTTCCTGCAACTTGGTCCAGACTTTTCATATGGCTTTGGTGCTGGAACTTGTTTTTCACATTGTCACAGACTTAGACCACGACAGGGGTCCTTTGGAAAGAAAGGGGCTGTCAAACACTCTGAAAACTAATGGGAGCCAAGGAACTTGAAAATCTTTGAGTAAGTTCAGCCATTCTCTTGCATGGGGTAGCCCAGAGCAGTGGTGGAACAAGCAGGCGGAGTGTCCCAGGTCCCTTGTTTAGTGGGATACAGACAGACCCACCAGAGTATCCTATTTCCTTATGTGCAATAGACTGCACAACCTGCAGTTCCTTTCCTCCAGGTGCACCTGATACAGAGAGCTCCTGTTGTTGTTTTGGGTTCTTTATTTTTAGGTTCAGTAGGTTTTATTGGGTTATTTTCTTACCCTGTGAACACAGGCACCAGGTAGTCAATAACAATCGCTCCATTAAAAAGGAAAAATAAAATCTTTGGTGTTTGCTGCACACACTTGAAATAAAAAAAAAAAAAAGAAGGGGGAAAGATGAAGGGAAAAACAGATGCCAAATGTTGTTTTACATGTCACAGAGGCTGCTGTTCCATAAACAGATGTCTTTGTAGGAGTGCAAGTAAAATGTTACCAAAGAGGTGCATTCTATCACATTCTTCTTCCATTCTTTGATATTATCACCTCTGAAAATCCAAATTCTTATTTGACAGCTGCATTATCTTAAATTAACTTTTGGCTTCCAATCTGAGAACATTTTGGCCCAGACAGGACTCTCCTGAGGTTTCAAATGAATCAATAGGAGGGCCAGGAATAGAAGCTGAATAGACCTCCCGTGCTCCTTTTAGCTACCAGACCTCCTTCAGCTGAAAATCACATTGTGCCTCAACCCATCTCCAGGTGAACACTGGGAGATCAGTCCCAGAAAGGACGAGCTCCAGTTCCTCCTCTCCCACTGCCTGGCAGTGCTTGGTTGATGTTCAGCTCCTCCCTGGGTTTCAGCATCCCTTAACTCTGCTACTTCCACTTTCTCTACAAAAAGCACAGAAACCCCACCACATCTTCTGCTCCTCAGCTTTCAGCTCTGGGCACCAGTCACAGCTGGTTTATGTTCTCTGCCTGCTTCTGCCATGGAGGCTTTATTTAGGCTTGACAGTGAGAGGAACAGTCAGGTGTAAGATTTTAGCTCTCTGCTCAGAAGAATCGCACACAGTACACGCCGAGCAGCCCGAGTGTTTACAACAGCCCGTGACAGAACGTGTTACTCCTTGCAGCTTGAGGCACTGCCACAGAAATATGGCACATTGCACAGAAATTGCTTGTGCAGCAAGCTGAAAGTGGGGTTATTAGGGAGTGCTGCCAGATGAACCCAGCGCTGTGCAATCCAACCCGATACCAGCAGAGAGGATTTATCACCTGCCGTGACTTCCAGGCACATCTGAGCTCACCATGAAATCACAGGGTGGTTTTTTTGACCATGTGTGTGTGTGGTTGCTGTGAGGGAGAGTGTGACCAAGCTTTACAGGCACTGGGAGTGAATTCCTATGGTGTGGCACTGCACCCAGAGCCCTTTGCAATGTGCCATGCCCTGTGCTTGGGATTAAAATCTCTTCCTGTGGTGCTTAGCCTGCAAATTATTTGTGTCATGGGAAGGGACTTGAAGAGGAAGGAATTTGTGTCTCAGATACACAGGTGGACTCTGCTGAGGTTATGGAGTGACTGGGGGTAGTGGTAGGTGCCGAAGGATTTGCCACTCAGATCACCAGCCCTATGAATATTCAGATTACACCCTCTCTGCTGATGCTGGCACAGTTTGTTTCAAAGCTGTTGGTGTTTTGGGGAGCTCTGAACACCTGTCCAGGGTGGACTGGACTGAGACCTCACCTGTCCAGTTCGCATGAATTTGGCAAAATTCCCACAACTGGCTCTGACTCAGCCACAGTTTGACAACTCTTACTCATTTCTTACCTGTGACTAAAGCACCAAAAATCTCCATCCTTCACTGCCAGCTAGGATCAGCTGGGAATTATCTCTTTCAGCCATGCATATAGTTTAGAAAAAACCAAACTATATCTACCTTTCCTTGCAGCTGTTTGTTCAGTGTCCCATCCCCAGCCTACTCCAATCCTGTGAAATACAAATAGTTTGTCAACAATAGAATGTTGGGTTTTATCAGTGAGCAGCCTGTGGGTAACCAGATCACCATTGTATCTGGCAATGATGAGAAAGTTTTCATGTAAATAGCAGCCAATTGATGAGGTAATTAACTGGTTATTATTTGGTAATGGTTATGCACCTCCATGCTTGACGTAATTAAGAGCTTTTAATATATGCCTGTTTGTGACCTGTAAAATACTTAAGAGGTTCTGAAGGTTCAGGCTTTTTTTTCTTTCTCAATTTTTTACACATTCTGTTTTTCTGTCTTTGAACTCTGTGACATGAAAGCTGTAAAATTATGTATGAGACTTAGAAATAGATTTGACTCATGAAAATTCCTTGGAGGAGATAGAGGACTGCAGCCCACACCAGCGGCCATTACGACCTGAGCTACCCTTAATGGAGCAAAGAGTATTTGTTTTGGATTAATTCAGAGAGAGTTAAGAGACACTATAATTTTAATCTTCGATTTAGCAGGAGATTTAGGCTGCTGCCAGAACAGAACTTCAATACTTTAATTTAAATCTGAGTGTGAATGTTCTTGAAGTAAGTGGAGCTGTTCCTGTGTTCAAGCTAAGCATGTGCTTAATTTAATATTGCTGAATCAGCTGGGAGCATCTAAAAGACTGCCCCTTCCTAGACTTTGAATCCACAAAAGGAATAATCTTCATTTTTGTAAAGTGTACCTTGTTGAGATTCTAGTGTCCCTCTCTAACAGTCTTGGGGAATCAATAACTTCTTAGTTCTTCAGGATATTTTTCCTGTGTTTAAGACTGTGCTTGTTGCTACAAGAGCCTTTTTCCTCCTCCTTTAGATGTCCCTTCCCAGTTGGTAATTTATTATTATTTTAAATCAGTACACACATAAACATTGCTATTTTAATTAGGGAGAAGCAAACAGAAGTCACAGGCTATAAGACTGTGCAAGTATGCTTGCTACTCTCACATTTTAATTATTTATTGGAGTAAATAAAATTAAATATTTTCATAGCGATCCAGAACAGGATTTGAAGTAATTACTCTGTCAAATTCATCAAAAATTCTCTCATCAAAATAAAAACCTTGATGTTACTGAATAATTTATAGTACAAATACACAGAAATTGTAAAGTATTATAAATAGAAAACTGCAGGGTAAGTGAACATGAATTAGTTAAGGGTTGTGTTTCTGAAAGAGCCTGTCATAAGCTGTATAAATTTTTAATAAGTGTTTTTGAGGCCTAATTTTCAGTGTACAGTATATACCAACAACTACAGGAAACAATCCGAAAATGGTGATTTAGAAACACAGCTGTTTATGATAGAGGCCAGATTGCAGCTCCTCTTCCTGGGCCTTTCTCTCACACAATTTGAACTAATGATGTTTGCCACTGAATGCCGATGGCTTAACATGAATCATCTGCCTAAATAGCAAATACATTAAGTAAACCTAATCTCTATTATTATCTATGAATACCAAATGCTGGGACAATATCCAGCCTATTAAACCCCAACTGTTCAGTGAGGCATCCCTATGCCAGTGCCTTAATGCCAGCTTGCCTGGGCTCAGTCTTGCTCTGGTTTCTGGTGTGACTGAGGATATTTCCTCCTTGTGCAGGAGCTGGAAGGGGTTCTTGGTGATTCTAGTACCCACAGGGCCTGATCCTGCAAGCTGCCCTCTTCCCACCACTTGTAAAAGGAGCTGGAAGTGCTCAGCACCTTTTATTAGATCTGAACTCTTCCATTAGAGCTTGTAACACTGAAGCTGACTCTCCGTGTTATTGAGAGCCAAGGATGTGTCAGAGCAAAACCTCTGATCCCAAATCCCCTGACTTCACTTCTCTTTCTAATTCTGCATCAAAATTCTCTGCTAAAAGTTCTCCCATCAAACAAATTAGCCACAGGTCTGGACCTTCCCATGCTAGAGCCACTGTTTTCTGTGGATCTGAGATGGATGCAAATGTCAACAGCCTTTCAAAAAAACTACCCCAAGTCTACAAGGTAGACTCAAAAAGCAAAACTTCCTTCCCAGCCACATGAAACTTGAGATTTATGATGGGATCTGGATCTAAGGCAGCAAAGGAAACCTGCTGCAGCTCCATTGATGCTGAGGGAGTTCTGGATGCAGTGGTGTGAGGCTGAGGTAATGCCACAGGAGTCTGTGGATTTGTTATTAATTACTCTCATCGTAATGAAGCCTAGAAGTCTTTCTTTCAGTTCTTTGTTACAGAGGTCGTTAGGAAAATTGTATTTCTATTCTTAAAAGTGGATCAGGAGTTAAAGAAAATAGATTTGGTGCCATTTGCTGCTTATTCTATTGTAAGAGGGATCAGTTAAGGGAGGGTTTTTTCTTTGCCTTGTAGCATTTCACCACTTTGGTAGACATGTCAGTTCAGATCATATCTGGCTAAAACTTTGGGGTTTGTGAGCCAGTAAGAAATACGCACTTTTTTGATCAATACTTGTTACAGAAATAGATTCAGGTAATGATTTTCAGACAGCTAAGCTAAAGAAGCTTTATCAAATGTAGAATATGCTATCTCATTTCATGCATGCATCTACCTCTGGCAAGGTTCTTTCTATTTCTGGGACCTAAAGGGCCTCAGCAAGGTAGTTCTGCTTGTAAATCTCTGCTACATCAGAAAGGTCAATATACAAGATGCAGAGTAGGCACAGAATGACAGGAAGTGGGAGCACAATTGAAACAAGTTAAAAATTGCAATCCTTCCCTGCTTGAAAATGAAAATCCATGTACAGAACTCATGGGAACAACTAGGGAATGTTCAGGAAGCTTTGGAAAGCTTTGGCTTGTACAAACTTAAATCTAGCCTAAATTTTGCTTTGCTTCTCTGCACGAGGTGAAAAGCATCCAGCTTGAATAAAGCACAAGACAAATCTATTGACTGCAGAGTAGGCATAGGAATTTACTGCTGTTCTGTTTCTCTTCCCATTCATCAGCCAAGATTTTCCTAACTGGCTACATTAACAGTGCCACCAAGCATTTTGTGGAGGTTTTAAGTGACTCAGGGATTCAGTCTTTAGTATAATTGCCATCTAACCCTGTGCTCTGCAATCTGAATAATGTGGGGAACATTTGCCCAGTACCCCAAAGATTACATTGCTTTGCGTCAGATTGTCAGCAAAGAAGTTTTTTATGACTATTTAATTAAAGAGAAACCATTTGATCCTTTAACACTTATGGTTTTTTCCTTGAGTAAAGCTTCCTCTTATAAATCCAGGCTATCAAAGTCTGAGAGGAGCAGAGAGGTGGAACCTTCCATGTATTAGTTATTCACCAGGTCCTTCCTTTCTTTCTGGTGAATAATTGATAGGCACAATCGTTCCTCCTACTTCTTCACTGTAGTCAATAGCGTGTCATCCTCTGCTGTCATCTCAGGTCACCTTCCTGAACTGCTTGGGTTTAGGAGTCAAGTCTGGTACAGGCAAGTTAAAACTTTTGATAGTAGAAAGAGATATTCATTTAATATTCTGGTTGCTAATCATTATCAGCCCATTTTAAAATGAGAATATGGCTCGTGTAGGGAATCACTTAATTTCCCTAAGCACATTTTGGTCTTACTTGCTTAAAAGATGTGCTCTTAGCTTGATTTTTCTCTTTGGGTTTGGGGTCTTTAACATTTCCTCTTCTGTTGCTTGTGGTTTCATTGTAACATTATTCTTACTGCTTTTCCTCTTCCATCTATTTCGCTTTCTACTCCACAAGGATATTGTAGTTTTTTTGGACGTCAAATGGAACGACAAAGGGAAAAAATCCCCACAATTCTTTTTTCAAACTATGAATAGTCTTCCTTTTGAAAAAAAAAAAGTTCTGGTTCATCTGTAGCCAAGTTTATTGGAAATGACAGCTCAAAAGTTCAGTGAGTGAGTGAAGTTCCTAGAGATCAGAAGGCCTCTGCTGTTTCTACTGTTTCCAGGCCTCAATACAAGGGCACCTTTTGGAAGTTTCAAGGTCAGCTGTAGGTCTATTATTATGTTGAATGGAAAGGAAATAATTTTGCACTTGTATCCAACTTCTTGTCATCTTTCTCCTTACCCTACTTGGCTTCTTTGTAGTACTTGAAGGCCTCAGCTCCATCTCTTATGGCCATTGTGAATGGTTTGATTGGTGTTGGCCATGTTATCCCTTCTTTCCTCTTTCTAAAAAGCAAATGATCATGTTGCATTGAAGAAACCATTATTGCCATCAAAGAATCTGCCTTAATTTTCACCTTCTCTGAAAGTTTCAACTCCTCATCAACATTTCAGAAGGAAGTAACAGTGTTGGTTTTCAGTAACTCTGAGGAATCCTAGCAGTTCTGATCCACACCTTGGATAAGTCACAGCACAGAGACCACTATGGACAAAGGTTGTACTGGACTTTTCCTTTGATTTTTTCCACTTTGCTGCTTTGGGGCTTTTTTTTTGAAGCATTTGTTCAAGTCCCCTGAAGTGAAGGCAAGGACACGAATCCGTACAAAGTTCCATTAACCAACCATCTCTCCTACCCAGCAACATGGAGCAGTATGGGATCAAAATTGTGTATGTTATGCCCAGAATTGTAGCTTTGTCTTCCAAGGAAAGACTCAGGTTGGTGTGTTGGAATCAGGCATTTGCAGGAAGCCCACCCATGGATATTTTTTTCTCAAACATCTCTTGGCAGCTTTTCCTTTTTCTGTGCCCAGGAGAACGTTGCTATAGTTGGTACATTAGTCTGGCTCAGCCCTGTCTGACAGAAACACAACACCAATTCAGCAACGTGCTCCTTGCCCCCCCTCCCTTTTCCTGATTCACTGCAAAGATAAACAGGACACTCAGGGCTTGTCCCTCTGAGTTCTTATTTCTGCCAGTGACTGGTTCTACTCCAAGGCTCAGGATTTTAAATGTCAGTGCTGTTAGATTCTAAAGCACCTACTGTGTTTTGCTTGGCACATGGAGCATTTTTGTAACCACTTGAAGTTGCATATGGTCACTGAGACTGTATGTGGGACCACAGAGCACCTTCAGCTCTTTACTCTGATTATCTCCTTGGTTTTCATGGAATTACTCCTAACTGACACCAGTGGAACATGGATAAAGACTGGAATCTGTCATCCCAAAACCACTGGAATGATTCTCTTTAGAGCTTACATAGTGATTTTTGTATATTATACCTAAAATGCAGTTTACATTTTTCTGAAAACCAAAGGCTAAAGGCACAGTTCAGGTCTGAGGGATTTTATTTACAGGTCAAAGGAAGCAACAGAGAAAAGGATATATGTAAAGAGAAAGACCTGTGTGAGGAACTCTCCTGGCAAGAGGATTTGACTCAAGTAAAATTATGGGATATGCCTTTGGGCAGCTTTGGTGGTAGATACTTGTGACTCTCTGCCACTTTTATGTGGCAGCACCTGATCTTTGGCACTGCTGTGTCGTATGGATTTTGCTATTTAGAAAGATGGGAGAAGGCTTTATAATATTCCTAAAAAGAAATAATAGCACAAGCTCAGACCAGTGGGGGAGTTTACTGCCTGCTCCTGACCTGCCCAGAGTGCTTTGGCAGGTGTGAGGAAGTGGCATTAGCTCCCAGCTACGTATCAAGCAGATTTTCAAAGAGCTTTTGACGACTTATAAAACAGAACGTGGTTTGGGGCTTGAGTATTTATCTGAGCAGCTGTCTCCCTCTGTATGGGCCTAAGCACTGTTTGACATCATCTAAAGCTGTTTTATTGGCCATTCCAAAACAAACACAGCACAAATAGGCTTAACACCTTTGGAAGGCAACTGCTTAGTTATTGTGTGGAATTCATTTTGGGCTGGGGATCTGTAAAGCTGAGTCAATATGCTGATTTGGATCTAAGCCATAAGCTTACCTTTTAACCTGCACTTTTTCCTTCTTCTAATAGACCTTTTTGTCAAACCATATATTATTGTGCTTTTATTGTCAACTGCCCTGCCTGAATACATTTGCATGATAAATACTGAGGGTTCTTGCTTTGAGTTGACACTACCTAGGAAAGAGTTGGAAATACAACCTGCACTTCTTTCCCCCCTCTTCTTGCTTTGCAGAGGGATATTCTTGGGCTGTTATTTTGAAGATCTGGAGCTCTCTTGCATCCTTTGAGGCCACTGTCTTTTTTGGAAGGATTGATCATTGGGCAGCTACATGATTTTCCTCTGGAGAATCCAGGAAGGTTGTACTGAGCAGTGGCTTCTCTCCAAGTCCTCCTCGTCTGTTGTGCAGCTACTGCTGAAGTTCTGCTGGGTGCTGATGATACCAGGGGCTCTGATATATTCAGCTTATCAATAAGCTGTTTTAAGCTGCCACCACTTTTAGAGCAGCCTGTGCAGTGGCTGAGAGGATTGACTCAGGAATGAAGGTTGTCTGGCTGAAGATCTGCTCAGGTCAGACAGGTTCTTACAGGGAGGAGGAAATGTTTGGGGAACTGGAAGCAAAAGGCACCAAGTGTAGTTGAATCCTTCCTGCCTGCTTGCTACTCTCATGATTGTAAATCTGGTCACATGAAGCATCCCAGTTTCCTTTTCTAGGGTCTATCTAAGTAGAATTTCTAAATGGGTTTACAGGTAGTGTAACTTCACTTGCATTTCTTCTGAATTGATTTTTTCTTCAATTTTGCAAAGTGCACCAGGATCCCCCAAAATGGAGCACAAAACGTGCACCAGGATAGATGTGACCCCTTCACCTTGTGCTCCCACATGGCAGCATTTACTGTTGCCACAATGCCACTGCACTGGCTCTTATGACTGATCCTGCCACCCCACACCGTGATTAAGTATTGCTGTTATAAACCAGGTACCTCTTATGTTAATAACAACATCTGTTAACTAACAAATTGCTCATTAACCAAGAGTAATGGTGAATTTCACCAGATTACAGCTCTGCAGGTCTTTTGTGAAAGAGCTATCAACAAACTGTTGTGCCTTTTTTCTCTAAAGATTCAAAGTGTTTTTCCTTTTAGTGCTGAGTTTCTCCAAGCAGTGGTTATCCCATACACTTTAGTATTATCTAAAAGCACTGTAAGAAGATATTTAGAAAGAACAGGTACATTCCCTTACTATTTTATGGAGTAAAATGTCTTTTCTATAAGTCATCTTTGAGGGGATTCCTGAACAATGCACCAAAACTCAGCTATAAACACACTGCTATCATATAATAGACCCTGTACTTTACAATACCTACAGGGAATCACTTTTTAAAGTCTATAACATACACTAGTATTTTTATATGATTGAATCCCATAAAAATAAAAATTGATAAAAAATAGTCATAAATCTGGATTTTATATCATGCACTGAGAAAAGTCTAAATTAAACTACTGTATTAAACCTTCTATGAAGTAGATCTAATTAATTAAAAACACCAGGGTTAAGCAATTTAGCCATCAATCTCTTAGCTTAAGTGGGGGATGAGGTGCATATTGTAGCTTACCCAGGAAGAAAAATGAAAGACCTGTTCTCTCCAGACTCACATTGACATGATCTAGGGGAGGTTAAATATGAGCTGCTATTCCCAGGGAGACTCCTCCTGCAGTTCCTCCAGGATGATGACTTTCCCAAAGCCCTCAGCAAGTTGGAGTGGGTCACTTATCTCCTGTTTCCAGGGCAGGGAGTGGAACAAAGCAGGCTGGCAGTGCCTCTGGAGGAGCAAGACAGAGATGGAAATGGCAGTGATGCCACAGCAGAGGGAACTCTCTGGGAATTAATGGTGTGAACACCATCACTGATGCAGCAGAGTTGGCCAACACTCCCAGGAAGGAAAAAGAGAGGTCAATGTTTACTTTTGAATCCAGAGACTCATCCTGGCCATAGGAGCATTGCTCTTCCATGCTGGGCCTGAGGGAGATACTCAAACTGAGAGAGGAGCAGGACTGGAGGGGCTCAGCAGTGCCCTGCTTTGGAAGGCAGCCTCAGCAGAAAGGCAGCCCAGTGACTCGATGGATGGTTTCAGTTTCCAAATTGTCAATGCATTTACAAGAAGTCATCAGCACACTGGAAACTGCTTGCTGAAAAATTTCCATTCCATCCTCCATCATCACATTCCCTCCAACTCTCGACTCTCTGGTCAGAACAGATTTGTGAAAAAATTAAGATTATTTTTGTCGCAAATTCCCCGTTTTTCTTGGAATGACTGAATGCCCAAGAGATGGAACTTCTAGGAGCTGGTGTCCTTATGGAATGAGTCAACTCCAGTGGCTGATCCAGCAGAAGAAGATTCATTTATTTTGCAAGTCAGCCTGGTGCCTGAGCTGTGCAGTGACCGTGTGATGAATTCACCCACCAGGGAAGGGACACACAGAGGCACGTGGCTGTGGATGGAGGCTGTGGTGGGATCTCCCTTTTGGCAGGGGCTTTCCAGTCAACCAGCTTGCTGTAATGTGAAGATGTAACCTTAGGAGTAGCAAAAAGATCCCCCCCATCAAGCCCAGGAGTTAAACTTGTTTGCAGGCTCTTGAGACAGCAGATTACTTGTGGTTGGAGATGCACTTCAGAGTTCAAGTGGCATTGGGAGCACTTGGCATAATGTGCAGCCCACTTGAGTTGTGCTAGTGGATGTCAGCAGCTGCTGGGAATCCTGTGGTGCCTCTTAGCAGAGGAAAGCCTAAACCTTGAAGGTCTTGCTCATTATTTCTTATTCAAGCAAACCCTTCATTCTGAAACTAAAAAAGGACCTTGAGTCTTGGCCTCCCATAAAAAACAAGTTTACAGGCTCTTGGCTCACAGAGATCCTTTAAAAGAAATTGTTCTGCAATAGGTGCTCCTCCAGACTTGGGCTTTTACCCCACTATTGTTATGGATCTAACATCCTAAAATCAATACTTTGTAAAGGGGATTCTAGGTACATCAACTAGGTCCCTAGGAGAAGGTGGGACAAATGTCTCATCTCAATAAATAGAAATAGGCTTTTTTGAGCATCATTCAATCCACCTAGAATCTTAATTGTGTCCTGGCAGGGCATCTCTCTCTTCTTTGTCTACACGGGAAGCCAAGAGTGGCTGTTCCCAAATTCGGGGAAAACTGCACAGAATGGAAGCTGGCAGATTTATGTGATAAGGACTTGAGCTGCCATTTTTGCAAATATCATAAACTCTTGAAGTGAATTCAGCACACAGAAAATGCATTTATCTGGATATAGTGCATGCAAGTCTCCTTTTAGTGTTACATAACTTTACTCCTTGCAAATCCTGGGGAATAAAAAATAAAAGTGTTACCATTGCAGCACTGGTTTTCTGCATTCATAAACAATGAAGCCAGAACAGAGGGATCAAGAGAACAGGCTAAAAATGTATCTTAATGTGCCTGCAGGGACCTCTACAAAAAGTCACCAAGATAAGGGAGTTTTGACATAACACAGTGAGCCATGAAGGAGCTACTTTAAAAAGCAACAATACATTTGAATATTCAGACCAAGCACTGAGCAGTAAGTCAAAAAGAAACTACCCCCCTCAAATCTTCTGCAGCTTAGAGCTAATTAGACTTATGCCTCAGAATGCCCAAGCCTCGTGCAATGTGGCAATGGTTATGATAATTATATTTTCACTCTGTGTTGGGCTGTGAGTTATATGTGTATTGCCTATAAATGCTAATGGAAGCTGTGCATGTAAATCCCCTCCTCAACGAGGTGAGATTATGGCCTGATGTACCTTAAGTAGCATGTAAATGCAGCAGTTGGGGTGGCTGCTACTCCAGACTGGAAAATGCAGGGCTTTGCAACCTTGAGAGGCAAGTGATAGCCATGTGGACAGGCTGCTTCCTGGGAAAGGTGGGAAAGGTCGACCTGGAAACCTGGAATCCCAGGGATCATGTGGATTTTCTAATCACCTATTCTCCATCGAACATAACCAGTGGTAATGATACAAACCCTATATCACCTTCCTGTATGTACTAAGGACACTTTATAGGTGCATCCTATTACACATCTCTGAGCTATCTGATG
The DNA here is from genome assembly GCA_013400775.1 of Chaetops frenatus. NCBI lineage: Eukaryota > Metazoa > Chordata > Aves > Passeriformes > Picathartidae > Chaetops > Chaetops frenatus. Next base: position 1,023,443 of record VZTR01014594.1, read on the forward strand.
TGTGCCAGCACTGCAGAAGGTTACACCCTTTGTATGTGATGTGTTGATGCCACTCTTGTCACCTGGGCTGCAAAAACTAGCATTTCTGATTGCATTCTGATTGCATGACCATTCCTCCCTCTCAGCAACTTATTTGCTACTTGAAGACTAATTAAAGTGGTCTTTTAGTACCAAACCAGCCAGCTGTGCCCACAATGATGTAAATATTACACATGAATGAAATCATGAAGGCACATTCCTCCCTGTCCTGCAGGCTGGTGGCTGCAGGACTGGTCACACATTGGATTAGTTGTGTTGGGCCCTGACTTGTGCCTTGATATACTGTGTCTCCAGGCCCTTGCTGCCAGAGCCTTTGAGAATGGCTCTGTTGCAGTCACACTTCTGAGAAAAATGCAGGAAATTAGACCTTCCACTTTTCCAGCTTCACCAGCTCCCCCAATGTGTGCTGCCACACTTGTCCAGACAGACACAAATCCAGCCTGCAGAAGGGCAGGTCTAGCCCCAGATGAGCCTGAACACCTCACTGCTTTTCAGCAGAAACCTGTCCCAAAGTGACCAAGGAAGAGCAGCTCCTGGGGCAAGCAGGGGAGCAATTCTGTTTGTTTCCCCACATCAAGAACCCAAATCAGAGCCATGCCAATTTGTCACACCACCCTCTGCAGCATTTGAGGGTTCCTAAAGTTTCTAAGCTTTTCCTGGGATTTGGCCTCAAATGGCAGAGCCAGAGCAGGGTGGGAAGGTTGGGGTCAATCTGTCTCTGTGATCAGCCCTGAGCTGATGGCTGGGGTTTGGTCTCCTCTCCTGCTAAATATTCCCTTTTAGGGTGAGTCCACTGACCTCAGAAATACAGCTTTTTATGTGCTTAGTATGAATTTGAGGGGTGTCAGGCTCAGAGCCTGATTAACATTAAATAACAGCAAACCACACATGGGAGATTTCATGACCTGGATAAGGAGTTTTCTGCAGTGTGCTCTGAGACCCCCAGCTCTGTGAAATTTGGACTGAAGCAAGACAGGAGGGGAGAGGCTGGATTTTCATTTGGAAAATGTCCTTCATACAAAGAAATAAGAATCAGCTGAGTGGCACAAAGGAACTCCAAGGTGAGTAGTCTCGAGCAACTCTTGAACAGCAACGTCTCCCATTCTGGCCCTTTCTTTGTGTTACTCTGTTCTTATTCTAAGTATTTATTTACTGATTATGAGGAAAAACACACGACCTCACAGGACCCCCAGCAGGTGCTCACAGCTTCCACGGGCTCCTTGAACAACCATGGTATTCTCTCCCTGCCTTATTATGATCCTTTCTCAAATGTGGGAATGTAGATTTCAGACCTGCTGGAGTATTTGGGGGGATTGCAAGATATAAATAAGCCAGCTGGGGCTTCAACCCACCAGCTCAGCAACATTATATCGTGCTAGTCTTTGTTTTCACTGTATCACCTATTTTTCGGACCAGCGGTATAACCAAGTTGTAAACTGCACACCTTACAAATCAGTCTATCCTGACATTGCTGGAGCGTTCATTACAAGCTGTAAAAAAACACTAGCAAGGAAGGTTTCAGTCCTGCAGCCCAATTTTCCATTGCAATAACCCAATTAACTGGTGTGTGTTTGTTTTACAAAGCTCTAAGCTACAATAAACCATGCCGATACACAGGCTGCAGAAAGCTTCGTAATTAGGACAAGGTGTACAAATTAAACCACTCTTTTTAAACTTCAAACCAGCTAACTTCTGACATACTGTACTGCTGGGGCTTCTGGGACTAAACCCAATTAACATCTTAGTATTTTATAAGCATCGTTTTAATTGCATTTGTATGCAATCTTCTCTCCAAGAGCCTTTCAAGGTGCTAGCCCTCGTTCAGATTTTATTACTTTAGTGATTTAAATCTCCTCTATCTGTGCTTCCCGTTAATAATGACTAGTGCAGCTTCAAATGCCTGCCCAACATAAAACTGAGCTCTCCAAAGAATTATACTTTAAAACAGTTACATTTAACTTTATTATTACATTTTTAATTTTTTTTCCTCCCTCTGTTTGAACATTATGCCTTGAACCACTTTATCAAGCTGTCAGTGCAGTAAGTGCTGGAAGAGTGAATGTTTTACACTTGGTGCTCTGCTCTGGCACAGCCTCTTGGCCTGCACATGACTCAGTTGGTGCTGCACGATATTGTCTCAGAAAATGAGCTTTCCTAGGAGCAGCCTAATGACTTGCATGTCCATGGATTTTGAAGATGTGGGAGGTGGTGGGGAGGTTTAACTCCATGAGCGACAGCCAAGCCAATCCCTCAGGCCGGGTTGGTTTTGGGAAGGTCAAGATCTACCCTCCTTCCTTGCCTGTCAGAGGTGAGTCCTGTGAAGATTTACTCCTTTGAGTAGTTTTACTCACTGTAGTGGGATTGCTCAAGTTTGGATGAACTGGGCCTTGATGGGAGCAGTGGAACATTCCGTGGAAAATCTGATGCACTCTGAGAAATGTCAATTCCCATCACGATAATTTCTCTCTTTATAAAATCCTCACAAGTGCTCTGTTTTTCTTTATGCATCTGCTTCTTTGGAAAATGACCTGCATTTCAAAGATCAAGTAGGATTTGAAGAGAGCTGTAGAGGCAATAAGGAATATACTGGAACTCCCTCACCCAATTAATAAAATAATATATAAAAAGGGTTCTGAGATTCTTTTTCCAGCACATTGTTATCCTGTTTCACATTTTTCCAAAGGGGGAAAAAAGCAACAGGAATGTGTTGGATCTTATTGAAATTATGAAACGAATAAAATATTTATTTTAAGACCCTGGCAGTCATGCTCAAAATATTTCCCTCTTTCCAAAATGCAACTTGGGGTGAATATAGGCTGATGTTGCTCTCATTTAGCATTTCTGTTACGGGGATACAAATATTGGGTCTTAAAAATGCAGGAGATTCCTCCTGAAATATTTTGAACCTTTTCACTTGATTGAGTGTCTTGTCAAACAAAACTGGCAGCAGATCTCTTGGAACTGCCTGAATCTATGCAGATACGATTTCTATCATGCCCTTATTATGTGTAGTCCATAATAAGGAGGAGCATGTATAAATCATTTCTGGCTGGCACTTAGGATGCAATACTCAAAGGAGAAAGACATTTCTGCCTTCAAATGTCTAGTAATTTCTGATATTATACAGTGAGTCTCCCCAGAACCACACAATCCTCAATTCCATGCAGCTCTCTTATGAAAGAATGAGACTTTCATATCTTCCCTTGCGAGAGCCACCAGCGAGATAAGAATTGTGCAGCTCTGGTGAGCTCTGTGCTCCAGCCAGGGTGGCTCTATTGAACTTCCATTTGCAAAACCCTCGCTCACAAAATTGCACAGAGATGAAGGATTTCTCCTCTACCTCTCCTATATACAATTATCTGTGAGTAAGCATGACTTTACAGAGAGTAGAGGATAGAGTTACATGTTATAGGAACACATTTCCCAGGGAATGCTCCTCTGTGTGCACACCTATAACGTGCACTAAAATAAACACATCCATTGTATGAATGTGTTTGTGTTTTTTCAGCAGTGATAATCCAGCCAGGCTTGGATGTTGTAAAAGGTGATAGAGAATTAAATGGTGGATGATCCAAAAAGTTCTAACAAATCTTGCCTTCCCAGGAAAGAGAAATGCAGAAACCTGCTCAAAACTAAAGAAACCATTTTAAGAAAACAGCACAAAGAGGTTTACTTTATCTTCTCTCTAGTACTGACTACACTGTTATTTTACACTCCAATTCTTTAAAAAATATCTTTTTGCAATATGTTCCAAAAAAAAATCCTCAAACCCTTTCCAGAATCCTTTTTCAAGTTTCTCTTTCACTTTTTCTTTTTTTTCTAATAGGACTTTCCTGAAAGAAAAGATGGGATTTTGCAAACAAATTTTAAAATAATTTGAAACATCATTCTGATCAAATTCTTAATAACAGTATCAGCAGAAACAGGCACGGGGAATGCCAAGGAAAATGGATTATGTTAATTAAGTTAACAATTTTTAATGACAAATTTTGTTTCAGGGAGAAAAGGTGATTTTGTTTTATTAAGAGCATTTTGTGCAAAATATTTCCACCCCTTTATAAAAACTTACAAGACTACATATTTCCTAGAAAACCGTTCTTCACTGTAAGATGATGAATATCTTTAGTATTACAGTTATACATAATAAAATGTTTATTTGTCAGGCTTGACACATTTTATCACGAATTCATTTATACACAAACACATAGGTTTTAGTGTAAAGAAATCTATATTGATATTTTACTTGACATATACTGATTCTGTTCTAACATGCAAACAACTCAAATTGCTCAATGAAGAGTTCAGCTGTTGGGAATCTGAAAAGCAGAGGGCATTTTAGACCAGGAGTGTGGAGCTGTCAGGGTTGATATCCCTGAATTTTAGGTGAATTGGAGCGCCTCGTTCCTCTGGAGGTTGTTCTAAAGGGGACTGATGTCTTTTGGGAACTGAGCCCTAGGGAAAAAGGGGCAGAGAGCAGGAGAATATTTTATGCAAAAGAACCGTCTGTCAAGATTGAAATAGAAAATTACACTTCTTTAATGACAAGCTTTTTGTAAAATACGGGGAGCCACAGGGAAGGATATTATTCTGTTTTCTTTCTTTCTGTACAGTGGAAAATAAGAGGTGTCACAGTGAGTTATCATGTGCAGTGACCACTAATGCTCCTGTTTAGTGTCCAATTGCCTGCCACATTACACACAATCACACGTGCCGTTATTGTATTAACTGGGTTTATATACTGCTCACCTGACTTCACCTAGCAGGCCTTGCCTAATCACAGTAAAAGAGAGAAGATCTTTTAGCTAAGGGAGGTTGCTTGTAAATTTGATTTTTCCCCATTTAAAATTGTGGGACCTCGGGAAAAAAACCCAAAACAACCAAACCCAAACCAACAAAACAAAACAAAATAAAACAAAACTAAAAAAAACCCCACAAAAAAACCCCAACACCTCAACTTTGTTAAACTAACACTTTCTTCAGAACCTGCCAGAGGTCAGACCCGACACTCATTCGTGCCAGTCTGGTGGGTGCTGGATTAGGCCCTGACCTCGTTTGCCTCCCCTGCAGGATCAGCAGATAGAGCTGTGTTTGAGCAAACCAAAGGAAAGCTACAAGTTCCACAGCAAAGCTGTGGCTATTGGGGTGTTGCACAGCTCTGAGTGCAATTTTGATAGCATGGCAATAAATAAACATGAGCAAATTAATTTGCAGTAATTGACAGAACAATTAGCAGAGCTGCATTTGCAGAGTCTTTATTCCTGGTGGTAACAGAACCCAAAGTCACTTTTAGATCTCAGGTTTAATTTGCAACTAAAGAGAGACTCCTTTGTGTGCAGGCTAAGGCAATTTTCTGGGAAGTCACTGAAATACAGTAAATGTGGAACCCAATAATACCAATTTCTAGACCTCCTTTTCAGAACAAAACTGCACTTTCAGTGCAGTAAGAAATGCCAATAAGGGGTACCCAGGGATTTGAGCTGCAGTTCAGGATCTGTGGGACACGGGAAAAGCACAAATGAGCTTGGTGATGCAATACTTGGTGAGAATCAATACTCAGGTCCTGCTGTGCACACCGTGAGTGTGTGCTGATGGCAGCTCCCTGTGCTGCCCTGTATCCACAAAGCCCCACCCCAGCCTGGGAGAGACAGAGCAGCCCCAGCTGCCCCTCACAAACCAGCACTGGCTCTGGGAAGTGCAAAGGAATCTCTTCCCACTGAGCATATGGCTTTATCAGACTTTTAAACACCAGGAACACAGCATGTGGAATGTATTGGAAAATGCCAGGAAGCAGAAATCCAGAGCAACTGATGTTTTCAGTCCTGTCTCCCCCAGAATTAAATGTGGTTGGCAATTTCCAGACTGCAAAGGAACCTGCCATGGTTCAGTTCTGTGGCAATGGTGCTTTGACCACAGCCCAGATAAGCTGGAGCTCAGCCTCATTTTTTCCTGTGAGAAAGTACTGCATGTGAGGACACTCACTTTCCAAGATCTTCTCCAGTTATGCTCTCTCTGCTCAGCAAGTGTCAGATACAGCTCTGGCATCATTGTGACATGCATTTTGGGATTATCTACAGGAGGCAGCTGAGGAAACGGACAGACAAAATGCTGGACAGGAATTGGAGGTGCAGAGGAGGTGAAAAGCCTGACTGTGGTGACCTGAAAGGTGTCTGGGAGAAGCAGCAATGGCCAGTGGATTCTACTGCTTAGCAAGGAGCCCTTACCTGCATTTTTCCCAAGTCTCTGCTGTCTGCTCCTCTGGCTCCTGCTGTGCAGCTCTGGATTAGCAGCAGGGCAGTGCCTCAGCCAAGTGCCCTGGCTCCCCGAGGTGTTGACTGGTTTGTGTTTCCAAGTGTTACTTTAAGAAACCCAGAGAAGCTGGAGTGTGAAAGTTTTATGTTACATGAGAGAGGAGGTCAGCAGCCATCTCAGTTAGGAAAGAAACACTGAGTGTGTTTTATTTCCAAAGCTGATGGTGAGACCTTCAGACCACTCTTCCAGCAGGGGACTTTGACCTGAAGAGAACTGGGGAGATGGAAATGTGAATTTTCAGTTTGCTACAAAAATTTGAGTTTCCAGGGGTCAAGATGGATTTCAGAAAAGTCTTTTCATCCAGTGCTGTTGAGTGTACCCACAAGGCTTAGCACGAGCTTCAGCTGTCTTCAGTGAGGTGTAAAAGGTGGGGTGTCTCTCTTGTGTGACAAACAGTGATGAAATGTCATGTTTGGCCCTTCAGGCTGTGAAATGCACTGGTTGGGTTGCCCAGTTTATAGTGGTGTCAGGTAGAGATACTGTGTCACAATGCGGGTAACCCATCCCTGCAACCTCAGCATTGTGCTCACACCCTTGGAAAAGGATGCTGACCACATCAACTTTACCCAAACTCCTTCATTTAAGGTGAGGAATGATGCAAGAAGGCATGTTAGATTTGACTGTATCTGGTGGCTGATATTGGCTTGGAAACGAAGCCTCCTGACAAAGCTCCCTGCAGCCAGGGAGGTCAGGCCAGTTAACTTGCTCTGCTCCAGGTTGTGGGTTTGATCCCTGTATGGGCCATTCACTCTGGAGTTGGACTCAATGATCCTTGTGGGTCCCTTCCAACTCAGAATATTCTGATTCTGTGATCTCTCAGAGGTACTTCCACATCCCTCTCCCTGCAATGCTGAGGTACCATCTCTGAGGTAGTAGCTTCCCTCTTGGCAGGAGTGGCAGAGAGAAGAACCAGTGTGAAAGGGGTGGCACCACTTGTACCATTGTTTCATGGTTGTGTTTTCTTTTAAATGTAGCTCTAATTTTTGAGGTAAGTTTGCAAAACAGCAACTCAGTATTTTGAATACCTAACAATGCTTTGGTGGCTCTTCTTCAAGCTTAGTGGGTTCCCCCACCTGGGGAGGCCTGAGATTTCTTTCGGTGAAGTTTTCCCTCCCTCACCCCTTATTCTCTTCAACATTTGTCTGGATTGCAAAATACTCAGTTGACTTCACACTGGGCCCAATCCAACACCCACCAACTCAGCAAAGAACCAACCACCTCTCCATCCATCTCTGGGGATGGCTCAGCTCTTGTTTGAAATGTGGAGTCAGTCCGTCAGCTTCTTCAGGGCACAGCTCATTGGCTGGACAATGGAAACAGAGGAAAATGTTGCACAAAAGCAAGAGGCTTCCCCCTTCTAATAAACACTTACACTGGCCTTTCTTACCCTCCCTTTTCTGCATCTTGTGCTGGACACTGGCCACAACAAGCTCCCGAACCAGATGGTCCTGACTCTGACCCGTCTGGGGAGGCAGCAACGGCAAGAAAAGGAAAACGGACGTGAGAGCGATCTGTCCTGCAATGCAACATCTCAGTCAGGACTGCGGGTGCTGGAGCCGAGCTGGGACACGGGGTGCGACACACACGGACGGGGTGCGACACACGCGGGGTGCGGGTGGTGCGGGGGTGAGCCGGGTGATGCTCGGGGCAGCCTCAGCCTCCCGGAGAGCCCCAGCAGGGGCCGTGAGCGGGGCAGGGCGGTCCGAGAGCCCCGCGGTGGCAGCGGGGGGGCTCGGGGGAGGCCGAGCCTGGCTATAGATGGCGCTGGCAGCCCAGGAACGGCCCCGCCGGAGCGGCCCCGGCCCCGCTCCCCGCAGCCGCCCCCGCCCCCAGACGTGCCCCTGAATTATGTATAGGTTTTAATAGATTGTGTCACACATCTGAAGTTATAGGGATTTGATATAAACCCACCATGCAGTAATTATGAGTGTAAAATACATTTGGGGGAAAACATTTCGCGGAGTTGCCAAGACTAACAGCTTACAAATAAAGCCCCATTCCTGCTCCGGCCCCCGAGCTGCGCCCTGGAGACTTTGCACATGCATTTGAAATGAAACAATCCCCCTATCTCTGTGTTTACTAGTGGTAAAAAAAAACACCCCAAACCCCTTCCTTCCACAGGTCCTCCTATAAATATGTTCCTGGCACTGGGTACTTTGCAGGCAGACAGAGGCTGCCGGTCTTTAATGTGAAATAATGTAAGGTTTTTAAGCAAAAAGTTGGCTGTTAGAATTAATTGGTGTCTTATTTTTTCCGGCTGGAGCTGCTGTTTGCAAGTGAGGGCCGCACGGGCAGTCGCACGTCTGCATGGAAAAGTGGGATTGAGAACAGCAGCTCCCTCAGCATCACACTGGCAAAGGGGAGAGCAGGGACAGGGGAGGTGGAAGGTAGAGCGGGAGAGAAAAAGTCAGGACCTCTGAGAAGGATTTACAATTAAAAGAAAGCGAATTGGAGGCGGGGTAAGGATGGAAGTGGGCCAGAGAGGTGAGGGGAGAGAACAGAAGGGATTAGGGAAGGAAAGAGTGAGGTGGATGAGCCCAAGGGAGGTGAGGCTGAGTTGGGAGCAGAGGCAGGGCCAGGAAAGAGCAGAGGTGGCTGTGGGCAGAGTGGGAAATGCAGCTGGAGGGAGACAGGAAAAGTGACAGCACGAGCTGAGTGAGGGAACACACAGATGACTTCCTACCTGAGGAGTGTAAAGTTTTTGGCCCTTTCATCCTCCAGGAGGACAAACTCAGTTTCAGGGGCTCCTCAACAGGCTGTTGGGAAATGCTGTGCCCTGGGTGCTGGGCTGGCTTCTCCCAGGGAATTTCCCCTGGCTAGGAACTGGGGTTGGACATCAGGGTTCAGGCTCCAGTAGTCCCAACAGAGAGAATGAGGGGGTTTCCATCAATTGACAATGATTTTTGGAATATTTGGAGCTTCACAGGAGATGTTCAGGGATGCTCCACCCAGAAAGGACAGTGACCAGGGTCCAGCATTTTGACAAATGTGTGTGGTTTGATTTCCCCACTATGAATAAATAGTAGTCTGATGCAGAGGTTGGATGCTGTGCTGTGATGGTCAAACCACAGTCCATTGAATCCCATGGTGTTCATGGGAACTTCCAGAGGGATTTGCAAAAGCAAATCAAGAAAATCAAGTTTACAGTCAGCTCATGTGCAGCCATATTTCCAGATGTGCAATGAGAAAAAGGTTGAAAACCACAGGTAGACAATATCCCACAGTGATGAAGGACTTGGGTTTGGGATGGGACCACACTTTTGTTTTCTCTCCTCAGGGCTTTCTTCTCCAGACTTGCCAGTATGGTTTCACAGTAACTCAGAGCTCAGCATCTAGGGATGCTCATTCAGCAGCATGAGGACATGGAGCAGTCTGAAATCTGCCTGTGCCTTTTTTTTGAGGTTCAAGCAGGACTTCAGTGGTGCCCAGGCATAAATTCCCATGAGACTCCTCTTGTTCCCAGTGCTGGGGTGTGGCCGTTCTGAGTAAAGCATGAGCATGTGCCTCAACACATTTCTTACAGAATGAATGTATTTTAAAACAGAAAATGACCTGTTTGTTGCAACGTGTTCAATAGCCAGTTTCTGGCATATTTATACCTTGCTTCCCAATATATTAAACTGCCTTCTTTTCCAATAGGAAATGAAGGATTTCTACAAGGATGCCAAATCCTCCCTGTCACAGTTTCATTTCTTCCCACACTATTTGCTGTTGGAGGAGGAGGGGAGAAAAAAAAAAGAGGAAAAAAAAAAAAAAAAAGAAAAAAAAAGGAAAGAAGAGACACAAAAGTTGACACATCACTTTGGACAAGAAACATTACAATNTGGAGGAGGGAGGGAAAAAAAAAAAAGAGGAAAAAAAAAAAAAAAAGGAAAGAAAAAGGAGATGAGAGTCAGATGGAGTAAGCACAGAGCAGGAGCTGAGAGTGTTTTTTCTGGCTGACACACTTAGTGTTGCTGGTGCATTTGCTGCTTCCTTGAAAGGCCAGTGGGGGGAAAAAAGAGATTAAGGTCATCAAGATAATACAAAGAATATTCAAACTGGAAGCAGAGGGGAAATATAGAAGGTCTGTTTTTCCAATAGTAAGTAATCAGAGTACAGGAGGATGTAATTTGCAGATTAGGAAAATGAACAAAGACTATAAAATTAACTTTATGACAGAGAGGAGAACAGTCCATTTGAAGGGGGGAATAAACTAACCTCCATAAAGCTTTATGGCTGATACAATCAGCATGTTGTTTTAAACTAAATAGGAAATATCAGCAAATAATCAACCATGGGGCAGTCTTCAAGCCCTGGTTGTGTTGTAATCTGGGTTTGATGTGACACACAACCCAAGCAGAGATTTTCAGGCAGTGAAACCTTCAGAGATTCCCAGTCCTGGCTCTGGGGGTGTGCTTGGAGGTGGGGAGCAGGAAGGGAGTGCTAACGTGAGCCAAACCTGTCCCTGACAGCTGTCACTCACCCATCCTCCCTTCCTCTGGTGACTCTTCTCCAAGCAAACAAAGCCCAACCCTTCTAAATGTTCTTCCTCCACAATGAAATCAAATTGTCTCTCACACTCCTGCCACCCTGGGAGCAGCTCAGGGGATGGATCAGAAACAAGAGGTTTTAATTAGCAAGGGGACTGCAGGTTATTTACAGAGCAGGTTGCTATAACAGGGACCCCCCATCTCAGAGTGATAGAAATTGTGCTCAGCTCATTGCAGGAGAAATCATAGACACATCCAAGGAAAACTCTCATGTTCCTCACAAGAGGAACTGTTGTCTTCCCTTGAATCAGTAAGCACTGAGCTCCTGGTCTGGTGTGAAAGAATGATGGTGTCAAACTGGAGGAGGAAGAGATTTTTCTGACATAATTTTATATTTCATCCTAATTTTTTTTCCCCTTCACTGTCATTCTTATTTCACCTTCAATTGTTTTTTTAAGATGAAAAGAGGGCAAAGGACTCACACTTGGTGCATTCTGTTGCTCATGTTATTCATGCCTGTAAGTAAATTTTCCAGTAGCCTGTGAGCCCACGTTGAGTTTTATAGGACTCCAATGTGAGCCCTGGGAGGAACTGTAACTCCAGAGCCACATTCTCAAATGGACAATTCCCTTATATTCCTTTGCTATTCCATTTTCTAGCAGAGAGGAAAATATGCAAAGCAAATAAACAAATATAGGGAAAAAAAACAAAAACAAAGCAAGTAAGGGGCTGACTGCCCTCTCGAGAAATTCAAAGTAAATAATTAGGAATAGATCCAAAGGTTTTAATGAAGTTGCCTGGATGTAAAACTGCTGTCAGTTCAGCATAAATCTCCCAGGCTACTTAAAGAGGAGGAAAAACAAGTTTGCTCAGGAAGCAAGTTTGCTCCAGGACAGAATTCTCCTTATTTGTGTGACACAGATCCCACCACAAGATGTTCAAATTAAAAGCATTTTTTTTCTTTTTATTTAAATTAAAGTGCCTGATTGTGAGTGTGATACTGCCATTCCTGGGGTCTGTATTCTCTCTTCAGAAATAGAGAGCAAAACTCTGCAGGCCTGGGAAAGGTCAAGTGGCCTCAATATAGTACAAACAGACTCAAATAGTTGCTCAAACAATACCACACAAAAGTCCTGAAGAATTAAAGAGTCCTTTTAATAAGAATGGGAAGGTATTGCTATCAACAACATTTTTTTTCAATTTGCTTTATATTTTATTCTCCACAGAGTTTATCCTTAGGTGTTAAAAGCACAAGGTTTTAGAAGCTTTGTGTGAACTTCAGTTTTCTTTAAATTTTGGTTTTGGTTTTTGCAAAGCAGTTGTCTTCAGTTTTGTGAGTTGGGTCAATTGAAATTCAGGAAAAATCTTTCCCTAGAAAATTTTAGAAAATTTTGGATTTCCTCATTAAAGATGAATGCCTCAAACAAACATTCAGAAAGCTCTGTGAAATTCTATTCACTCATCAGGAAAAAAAAAAAAAGGTACAAAAAATAAAGTGCCTTTGAAAACGTGCAGCCTTCTTTCTTTGTGCAAAACTTTCAGCATTTGTGGGGCTATATTTAGCATTAAGAATGTGATTTTTGTCTCATTGAAGTCTCAGTTAAAAATTCAGAGCCACTTCTAAGGCAGAGATTTTGAAGCTTTGTTAGTTGTGTTTCATTAAAGCCCCGTGCTTGTCACGTGGATGAACATCTTACTCCTTTAATGGGCCGCCCTGCCCCTTGTGATTAGCAGGAGGAAGGAGTTTGATATATTTGTCAAAAAGGCTGTCCTTAGTGAGACAAAATAAAATGAGTTCTCTGATATGCAAGAAGTTAAATACTCTTAGACTGCCTTGGCTCGGGATCTGACATCTTTTACTAACACTTTTTCTTAGGTGGAATCAGTAGTCAGAGAGCTCAGAAGCAAGGGCAAGATTTCAAACCAGATTTATGCTCTTGAACACTTTCAGAAGTGTGTGTGTGTATACACACATCTATCACTGCAGTTAGAGCCCATCCTGTAGCTCTCTGGGAGGCTCCAGCTGCAACCCTTCCCAATGCCACGCACTCTTCAGTGCTTTCCACCTTCACAGCTCCCCTGGGAGTTGAGGAAGTGTTATTTTGCCCATTTTACAGATGGGAACTGAGAGGTTCATGGGCAAGTAGGAAGACTGTGACAGTGTGAGGCATTAAGCACAACTTTTCCATGGCAAAAGCTGTGCATCTTTCAGTTTAGTGATCCCAGCCTTGGGGTGTCCTCAGTGTGAGGCAGGGAAGATCAAACTTTACCTGCAAGGGACAGATGGTCAAAGTGAGCAGCAGGGTCAGATGCCCCAAAACCCAGCACTCTCCTACTGGGAGTGATCCTTCCAAGGGGTGCATTGGGTGTTGGGACTGTGCTGTAGAAGGAGGGAAAGGAAGAACTCAGTGTCCCAGAGGTAAGAGCCTCACTGTGCCCAGGGCCTGGCCATGCAGGAGGGTGAGGGCTCAGGCCAGATGTTGCTGGTTCTGCTCTTATTTGCAACTTTTGGAGGATGCAGGCAGCAAATTGCAGCTGTGAAATTGCAGGGCTGGGCTGTTGCTGCCTGCACGAGGCCCAGGCAGGCAGAGCTCACTGCAGTGAGCAATATGGCAATTATAAAATGTGACATTCCCCTTGGTGGGACGCTGCTCTGAACTAATTTTACTCTGAGGTAAAGACCACAACTGTCAGGGTTCATCTCCTCATCTCAGGTCCTTTGGACAATCCCACAGGGCCAACTTGTCCTGTGCAGGGGAAGAATTGGCTCCAAGCACCACAAACTGATGCTAGCAGATCATCTCGTGGTGCAGGCACTCTCTGCACAGCCTGTGTTACACGGATCTCATCCTGCAGGGTGCTGGGAGGGATAGCAGCACTCTTTGGGAACCAGTCAGACCCACAGTTCCTCCAGGCTTGAAAGGAAAAAGCCATTTCAAAGCCAAGATTTTAGGAACAAAAGTGAACCTCTTAATTGCATTTTTCACTTAGGAATGTGAAGGAATCACTGTGAACCTTGAAAGTTTGATATATACCAGACCAGTAAATAGATTTGGCTTTGTTTTTTTAATGTTTTGCATACTTTGTTTTTCAAACTTTCACCAGCTCTGCTTTGTTTCAGTTAATGAAATTCTTCTATTGCAGCACTGGGACTTTTAAAGCATTTTCGTAACCTCCTGTCTTGGTCTCCAAGGTATAAACATTATTTTATAATTAGCCTTCACAACTATGTTATACATTTGAAAATGAGGAAAAAAAATGTTTTTCCCCCATTTTTATATAGGGGAATTACAGTTTCTGTCTGGGGACTGAAGGAATGTGCGTGTATGCGCGCGCAGAGGAGAGAGAGAGATTCAATCTGTTGAAATTTCATCTCCTGCCAGTTACACATGAAATCATCCTTTAGGAGAGAGAGTGGGAAATTACTGAGTGCATTAGAAAAATCCTCACTCTATCCTTAATGAAACGACACTAAAAGATGATGGGAGAGGGAAGACTCAGGGACATTTGTGTTCTACCAAGAAAACGTGGGGAAGGAGCATTCACTTTTTGCCCCCTGTTATGTAACTTGGCACCGGGCTCTTGGTAGCTGATATTGATGGGAACTAATTTGTCTCTTGCCCTTATTCCTGCCAATCCCCTATGGTGTTTTCTTATGGCCACTTCACATCAGGATAAAGCTGTCACCAAGGTAACCACATGTGCACATGCACAATCGTGTACAAGCACTGTGTAATTAAGTCCAAGTGTAAATAATAACGTTCACCACAGTGTGCAGCACTGATGTGCTTCAGGAGCCCTCACACTGTGCCTTTGGTGGAGGGATTCACAGCTTTCCATGATGGGGAAACTGAGTCACAGGGGAGGCTGGGAGCCTCCCAGGCACAGGGAGAGGCATTGCATCCATCAGTTTCCTGCAGTGTGGGGAGAGCACCTGGCTTTTTCCATAGGCACTACTTATTATTGCAGCCACTGATCTTTAAACTCAGGTCCTCTGAGGTGTCTCTGCCAGGTTTATCCTCAACCAGGCAGAATTTTTTCTGCAATTACTTGTTAACTGAAAAGCTTCTTCTCCACCCAGCCAGGGATGGATGCACATGTGTCCAGGACAACATAGACTCATGTAAGGATCTTTGCCTTGACTTCAGTAAAATTTGGATCCACTCCCAGCAATCTCTCCAGCCTTTGTAGCAGGGAACAGCCCCACACGAAGGGAAGCTGCCTCGAACCATTTTTGAAGTGGGAGCTTTCCCTGCTGTAATAAATTTTCAGGATGTTTTCAACAGAGAGAATAAATCTATAGGAGAGATGGCTTAATGGATTTTGAATTTTCTAACAAGGAATGTGCCAAGTCTTTCTCAATAAAAAATCCCCTTGAATCTTTCATTCAGGTATGTGACAGACAGATGCTTGAATTACAGTGCATTTCCAAAGGTTTGGTTGTTTTGTTTTTTTTTTTTTTTTCCTGTGGAGAAAGACACTCATCCAAAGCCTAACCTAGAGGGAAGCTTTTACAGATGAAAGAGTAATCCAAGGAAGGGGAGTAAGTGGGAATCAAGTGGTTAATTTCTGGTTTCAGCGCTCTCCTAGGAAAAAAAATACATGTGAGCATGGCAAAATATTAGTCTATGTCTTTTGAAAGCCCCCAAACAGATTTGTCTGAAGCGTGCATTAAAATAGGAAGGATACAGGTGTTTCCAGAGCTCTTGCAGCCTACGAGCAGGCCTGGGGCAAACCTGAGCACACGGAATAATGTAAGGAGAAACATCCCTCCGTGCCTCAGTGGGAAAATGCAAATAGGCTCTTTTTCCTCTTTTGAGGACGACTTTAGATAAGGCACTCCTGGAGCCAGGGAGCCTGTTTGGTGTCTTCCCTGCCTGGAATAAAGCAGTGGGAGGGAGCCAGGGGCACACACAGGGAGGGGCAGCAGGAGGATGGGGATGTCCGAGGATGCAGCCAAAGCCTCTCTCTCTGCTCCTCTTGTCTGCAAGATTTGTCAGCTGCCAGCTCTGCTCTGCCCCTCTCTCTTTGTCCCTGCCAGCACCCACGCTGATCTGTTGTCATTCGGGGGCTACTGGAACTTGGAAAGGAGCAGCCCAAGTGCAGCAGAGTCAGGGTCCAGCCTGTCACAGGATAAAACACCCCAGCTTTGCTGGAGCCTGGCTGCCTCCTGCTCCCCCCCCTCCTCCTGCCACATCCCTTTCAAGGAAAGGCTCAGAAAGATGTTTTGATTTCATTTTGCAAGTAGTCTGCTAAAAACATTTCTTTCCAGCCTTTTCTCTCAGTTTGTTTTCTTTGCTTGTTCAGCCTTCAGAAGAAACAAGAAGTTTCTTTTTTTCCTTACCCATTAAGAATAATATTTTTTCCAAAGTTTAGGCAGGATCCAGTGGCATGAACTTCATTGCAAGAGCTGAAATGGGTAGGGAGCTTTTCTAAAAATTCTAGTCCCAGCTATGACTGCTGAGCTATGCAGGTAACCAGCAAATAATTAAGGCTAACACAGAAACTCAGCACCAGTTGGGTGACAGAGTTCCCTTTTCACCAAAGAAAATCCCAGAAGAAAAGAAGATTATATTAATTATGATAGGGTTTTTTTCAGAAGGTTTACAGAGTATTCTCCCTTCACCTCTCACTGAATAATTTTAATAATTCTTGGAAAATACCAATTGCCATCAACTGTTGTCTTTGCTTTTTAATTTTTTTTTGTTATTAAAGTTTTTTCATTTGGTATAATCCATAACTGTGGATATCAAAGTAGTTAACATGTTTTAAAAACTCCATCTCCAGGTGTCATGTAAATACCTGCTTTTGTGGCAAAGGAGAAAAAATATCCTGTCAGGTGGAAGAACTCTGGTCAATCTTTGTACAGCCTTAAATAAAAGTACAAAAGGATTCTAAATATTTTGAATTCTATTTCTTTAAGCAAAGCTGATCAGATCTGAGGACCTGATTTGTGGTGCCTGACCACTTGAGCTTGGCAGTTCTACATTGATTTTGGTACAATTTTTGTCTAACAGTGTAGAGAAATGACTAGAATTCAGCTTGCCTAACTAGATGTTGATGTCTTTCCTCAAAAGAAAATACTGACTTGCTATTTAGGGCTGCTCAGTTCAGTTTACATAGCAGCCCTTCTATTTTTAAAAGTTAAAATATTTTTCATATTTCTTTAAAAACAAACTGTTCAGTAACCAACCAATGATCCAGTAATAGAATTAATTTCAATAGATATATCAAAGAACTAAAAGAAAATGGTAAGTAGTCCTTATATAAAATAAATCTTTTGCATGTAAGTTTTCCTCTGCTTCTGAAATATGGGAAAATCAAAATTACAACTGGCATTCACAAGCCAATTATTGAACTCAACAGCCCAATTCTGAATTTTCACTGATTTAATTAAGAGCAACATTTGGCCCTTGCTAGAAGCAATAATAAGTGCTTCTTCATTAGGTGTTTTCTGCATAATTTCTTAAGGGAAAAGATAGATGCTTCTAAATCTGTCATTTGGTGAACTGTTCTGTGTAATATATTAGAGCCATTGATTGGAGTAATATGGCAAAAAGCAAAGGCTGATTGATCATCCATGCAGTCAATGGGTGTCTTTGATTAAGTCCAAAAAGAGCAACATAAAATCGCAGCAATTCCAGGCAATATAGAGACACATTCTTGATTTGCATCCCTAATTCTACTTCAGGGTCTGTCAGTGCCTTATCTGGACTTCCTGGGGAGCAGCAGCAATTCCATCTCACCGAGCCTTTCAAGGTTGCAGCTCTTTCCTTTTACCCTACAGAGGAAGGAAAAGCAGACAAGTTAAAAGTCACATGCACACACTGAGTTTTGTTGAGGCATTTGTTGGTGGCTGTTCAAGGGCAGGGCTGTTTGAGCAGTGACTCAAATCTCTGCCTCTTATGGGCAACCAAACCTTGAAGTCTTGGTCCTCACCACTCCAAAAACGGCCTGGAGCTCAGGACCCCCAGTGTTTTGTCTCCTGGAAGCATTTTAGCTCTTGTGCCAGTGTTGACATCCTTGCACTTCATTTTTCACTGGAAGAGCCATGGTTGGCTCCTGCCTGGACCCTCCCAGACTGGGCTGTGTGGGGTCACAGGGTGACAGTGACTGCTGTGAGCCACTGTCCACGCACTCCCAGTAGTGATTAGGCTCATTGTTGTCACATAATCAGAATATTCAACCAAACTTCCAGAATATCTAACTTGGCTCTTTGCTACTCCCTTTCCTGGGTTCAGGCTGCTTTGTTTTCATGAGCACTTTTATTAACATCATTATCTTTCACACCATTGGATAAGCCATGTTTTTTCTGCCATGCCAATGAACCCCGTTCCTCACTGAGTGACAGCAATCACCCCTTACAGGTATTTCCAAATGAGTTAAATGAATTGGGTGCCTGATTTCCTTTGCTGTTCATTTAGGATTAAGCACTTACTTGCCAAGTTTTTGTATATCCTGCTGCATCCTTGACTACCTAAGACCTTTGTAAACTGGTTCCTGAAGCTTTTGATCTGGCCTTTATGTTTTTCTCTAGAGTACACAATGTTCCCTTCTGTGGAAGCATTGGTATGTGCTATCTGGAGATTCTGTGATGAGGAGGGGACGGAAATGGCCAGTGACAATGATTCCTTTTGCTGATTGTTTTTTTTTCCTCCCCTCACATAATTTAAATCAAAATATCTAAACCTCAGACCTGAAACCAACTTCACAGTGTTACTTTGTATGTAAAAATATTCCATTTAAATCAGCAGTAAAGCTAACATGAAAGTGCCAATAAATAATATATGCAAAGAGTTTTTTTTATCAATATATAAAGAAATGTGGAGTTGTGAAGCTGCTGAAAACAAGCATTAGGAAATGTAATGAAGCAAGAATTAGAACAGCATAGTTCCTCTGGCCATTATAAATGAGAACGCCAGGTACCTGGAGAACAGGAAAACTGATGAGTACAGTCTGTTCAGGAGAGAAGGAGGAAAATTTCCCCCAGGAACACATTTCAAATTACTTATTTATGAACTGATGAACTGGGAGACCACCTATAGAGAGACAGGAGCAAGCAGTCTGCTGCAGACAGCTACAGAACTCCAGCTAATTGTGCTGCTGTTTTCTGTTATAACTCCTGCTCTCCAGCTGGGCTTCGGAGGCAGGAAATTTAGGCATTGACTAGAAGTTGCACTTTCCCTCCTTCTTGTCGGCATAAATATATACATGTATATTTTAATCTGCTGGAATAATTCAGCAAAGGCCTGGGAAAACAGCTGCTGCCTTTGTCATTACAGTGTTAGGGAGTTTGTGGGGTAGAGCTTCCAAGGGAAAAGTTTTTAAGCATGCATCATCCTTTGGCAAAGGTGACTCCAGAATCTGGAGATATATGGGCTGAAACTGAAATATGGAATGTTCCTTTGTTTTTGTCTCTGAACATCACTATCAGGGATTTTAGCTACAGGAAGAGAAACATGCAGGCAGATATAACCAGTAAAAATTATGTATTAACCACATAAATGCACAGGGCTGTGCACACAGATATACTTCATACAAATTTCCTACAAAAATATCTGTTGGCTGATATTATTTTCTCCCTCCATAGTCTCATATGCACAAGAATCAAAATGATATTTCATTTATGCAAGTACAAGAATAGAATAGATCCAGTTTTCTCCATAATACAGAAATCAGAATGTAGCCCAAGTTTTAAGAGCTGTTTAAGGAAAAATAATAACTTTAGGTACTCGTTAACAAGATCTAGGAAGATAGAGAAGAGATAGTTTAACTACTGTAAATATTAAGTGGTCGAAAATTAATTTCAGAAGACATCATCAGTTGAAACATAGATGTTCTTAGCAGAGAATTCATTTTATCAGTTTAGAAAATAAAATTTAGGTGTCTGGCTTGTAGGAAGTAAAGAGAGACAGAAGAACATTTAGCAGAGAACTGTGAGGCTCCAAGATAATTTTCATGGATGGACAGTCTCAGCCTGTGCTGTGATTTAGCACAGGGGCTCTGCATGGTGGCATCCAGTGATTGGAGTCATGGCTCTCTAAAAATCCCCCAGATGAAGGCTCACATGTGGGACCTTCCTGGAGGTTAAATATAGAAGTGAGAAGAACAATGGACTGGGAAACACTGAGCACACACCATATTTGCCTTCCAGGATGAGAGAAAAGTTGGTTGCCCATGGTGAAATGTGCTGCTTTGTCAGTGAGGTGCTTCCTCCAGGAGCCAGGAACCAGGGTCTGGAGGGTTGGCAGTTGTGTGTTGGGATCTCAGACAGTTCCTGGCACTCAGGTGAGGGCCAGCACTGGTCCCAGAGCACTGGTCCATGGTCCTGCCTACAAGAACAGCCTCCCAAGGTGTTCTCTGCTGAACTCAGCACTGGCTGCAGATTTCAAATGCAGCTGGCTCAGGGTGCACTGCATTTAGCCCTCTGCAAAATGATGAAAGCAAGGAGGGAAGAGATGAGAGACCTTTCTGAAAAAGGAGGATACTATCATTTGCCATGTACTGGGTATTCAGGTGTGCTTGGTGAATATTGAAACCTGGTACCTCCAAGAGGTTTAGAAGGAATGTCAAAATTTGAAACCTGCCAAGTACTGAGCATGGTTTCAGTGGGAGCTGGGGGTGCTCTCAGGCTGCACAGATGTTGTTTTCCTTTCTTCTTTCCTGTAGGTACATTGGCAAGTCAATATTGAGAAAATGTGCAATGCTGTTGCTGTTGCTGATGTGTTCCATGAATAGAGAATGTAGTTTTCCCATGCTGTCATTTATTATGAAATGCTAAGGATGGGACTGGAGTGACACAGTGGGTCTATCCCTGCTCTTCATTATGTCTGACACCAAGAACACTTAAGAGTTTGCAGCAATAGGACCTAGAAAAACTGTTAACCCCAATAAAACCCCTGTAAGGATGTGCAGAGATAAAAGGGAACTTCAGCAAAGTGGAAATTTTTATAGCAATGAGACAGAGAGAGAGAAGGGCATCAAGATTTATTGCAAGTGACTCTAGTAGCAAGAGGTTCAAGCATTAGCTAATTTTTATTTGCTTCTTTTATCATAAAATTTTAAACAATCAAAGGTTCAGTGATGGTATTAACAGTGCTTCAATGAAACAAATGCTTTAATTTTTGCTTCTGTTCTTAAAAAAAACCCTCCTTCTGCTAAAATGAATATGGAACAGCATCACACCTCAGTGAAACTTTTTCCTTAAGTATTCAGAACATTTTGTGAGGCTGATCAATTGGGATTTTTTTTTTTAATACCTGACTTGGTTACACTGGCAGGTATTCACAAGTGACAATTATTTCAACATTAATTTGATAGCTCCCGACAGCCTCAGAGATGGGGTAGAATCACCTGGAAGCTGGCATTTTGCATTGTACCATTCTGTCTATATGGGAACTGTCATCTTCCATTCAATATGGGAAATGCTATCTGCATACAGGCTTCAAAAAAGTTATAATTTCTTCTAAGTGATTGAAACTCATAGATCTCTCTCTTTCTCTCTCCCTTTTCAAGCTACACCTGAGAGGTAGCAGCGATGACAGGCTGGTTTAACACAGCTCTTGCCGAGATTAAGTAGTTGTCAGACAGATATCATTGGAGACTAAGGGATTGCTTTTGGAAGTCACTCTGAATTGCTAACTAACCGGGAGCTTGTTCCTAGACGGGTGCGGATTCTTTTGTTTCCAGGGATTGACACATCTGCAGTAACAATGGAGCACTCCTTGCCTGATACCTGATTTGTGCTGGTCACTTTTCAGCTGGAAAAGAGGATCTAATGAATGCCCCTTTCACCACTTATTTGCAAAAGCAGAAAACGCCCAGAGCCGCTATTTTTGGACCTCTGGCTTGAGAAATTCGATTATTTATGGTTAAGCGAAAATGCAGCAATACCATTCATTGCCAGACCAGACTTACATATTGGATGAATCTGTGTGAAGGTCCAGCAATAACCTCTGCAGTGTCAGCTTTGCCCGTCTTTCAGCAGGTTGGGAGGGATGTGTGTGTAACTGCCTGTTGTATTCAGCTCACCTCCTGCTTCTTACACATCCAGTGACAGCCTCCGATGAACAGGGAGTAGCAGAGGCTGACAGGTCAGCTGTAACACAACAAGTTGTCACTGTCATGGGAACATGGCAAGTGGAAAGTAGATGAAGTTGCCTAGAGGATGTTTTCATCAATTTAGTGTTATATACAAGCTAATAAATCTGCAGACACTCTCGTTGCACTATATACAAGGTGTGTGAGGGAAAATGACTGAGCTCTGCCTGGCTTGGCGTTTATAGGACCAGCTGCAGTAGCCACTTGAGCTGATTGTGCCAATGATTTAATTCCTTTCACTCCCCGCCTTTCCTAACGACCATCTCCCGTGGGGCTGCAGACTGAAAAGTTTCTTTTTAAGGCTGGCTGGGAGATTGTCTCTCCAGAGAGCTTTGGAAATTGCAGGGGGCTGCTTCTTCAGAAGATGCCGAGTTTGGTGGCAGGTAAGAGGATGCCTCCACCATTGGAAGAGGCAAATTCGTGGGACAGGGAAGAGTTCACTTGTCAGAAAGCCTGGAAAGCAGCCTAGATCCCCAGAGCTGCCCAGGTTGGTTGGCTGGACATTCTTAAATTAAGCAAAATTTCCAGACCCTTGACACGATATATTAATAGGGATAGCTAGTTTTCATCCTCCCAGCACCAGATATTAAAGAGGTGAACCCCAGCATAGCAGAAAGTAGCACATTATGGGATAAAGGATATTACAACAACCACCTAAGGAGCCCTCCTGGATGTTCTGTGGGTCCCTTCCAAGTCAGGACATTCTACCATTCCATGAAGTTATATGCTGAGGGGGTTACCTTTATGAATAGCTCATGGATAATTTGTGGCAAATCTATGTTTTGTTGGTTTAATGATCCACATGGTGTAATTTCTCTTTCCTGCATGGCTGACTCCTCACTCAGCTGACACAATGCAAAACCTGGGTGATACAATCAGACAATTTGCAATAGGATTGCAGTGATTTGGGGGTGTTTATACTTGTGGATGACCTCAGGAGGATACTTGCTCAGGTTAGAGTTCTGTAGTGTTGGGTTCAGTCACCACCCCCTGACTTGTAGCAAGTGTGTTTTATCTATCAGCACTTTTTACCTCCTGGAATCCCCTGATTATTTCACTGATACTAAAACATGCTCTCAGCTATGGAAACATCTTGACTGAACCTTGCACTGATGTCATGCAAATGGTTCGATTGATTTCAAATAGAATTTGCTAATTTATTCACTGTGCTGTTGCAACTGTGTTCAAAGGAAGCCCGAAATACCCCATAATTTAAAACTCTTTTATATCTGTAACTCTCACCTGGGTGTCTTCTTGGTACAGAACTTACTCAAGTCATTAACTCTCAGTTCAAAGTTATGCACATTGAAGAACTTTGTGAATAAGGCTGAGATTGCAGTTAAATATGCAAATTCAACCACAGTATTCTCAAAATGGTCTAGTAAATCAAAGTTAATGATAGTAGTTTCCCATATAACATATTTAATTCTTTTTCTTCAAAGCATTTTACAAAGAAACTCCATTTTACAATAAATACACAGAAGTACAGAGCACAGGAAACACAGAGAGAAATTGTTAGTGTGAAAAAAAGGAAAGTCTTAGAAGTAAAAATTTCCTCCTAAATGAAAGATTGGGATTTTGAGATTTTAAGAAATTTTACTAACTCTTGTTAAAAAGTGAAGACTATAAAGCAATTTGCAAGCTTTTCTCAATTTTTACTTTGATCTTGAAACATAATAAAAATGTAAGAGCATAGGTGTTTCAGTCAGAACTGTTATTTCAAGTGTGCCTCAGCAGGGAAAAGTAGCCATTCCCATTGCCTATAAACCACCGTTTTTCTTTTTATAATGGCACATTTCAAAAAAAGAGAGAGGAAACAAACACCCCATACCTCAAAAACATCTGAAAATAAACAACTCCACTCTGCCACTACCACATTTTTACACCTACTCACCCAGTGTTTCCTGTACCCACCCTGAGACAGTGAAGCCTCTGCAAGTTCACAGAATTATGTGTGAATAGGAAACTGAGCATCTACTCAGGGGCTGGTAAATGCTGCAGCCTGACAGCGTGGCTGTGCTAAAATATTTCTGCTCTGTGTGATATTGCACATTCTATACTAATCTGTGTCTCTCAGCTGACACGACAATAGATAGTTATTAAAACAAACATGCAAATGATGTATGGTTAAATAGTCTTAAATAAACCTACACTACCAGTGAATTTTGTGCCACCGAAAATTGTCCAATACATCTACTTGCACTGGAAATTGTTCCTTTAGATCTCCATTCCGAGGCAAGAAATGGTATTATGGGGTAATTTAATCTATCATGTGATTATGTTCTCCTAACCAGGCCTTTAACACACCAGGCTGAATTGTTTTTGTGAGTAAATCCAGTGCCACAAAACAGTTATGCCAGCAGAGACTTTGTCCCCCGAAATACATCAAATCAAGGGCTTGTAAACCCCAGCAGAGTTCCATTATGGCATACCCTAGGAAATGTATTTAAAGCCAGCTAGGTTTCTGTATTTTAGGGTTCTCTATTCATGCATGTCAGAAAATATTTAAAGCCATGCTAATTTTGCTTGGGTCACTTTTTCTCCCCACTGACCTGTGGGCTGAATAGTGATGGTCGCAGCACTGACACAAACCCATTTTTTCTGCTTGTCCCTGTCCCTGCATCAAATAAAAAGCAGCTCATGAACTCTATATTTAAACTTTCTCTTCTGAATTTTTTTTTTTTTACTGATCCTTCCAGAAAAATCATGTTATGGCAAATGAAGATTCCTAGGGATTTTTTTTTTTTCCAAAGAGAGGGTCTAAAATAGGTCAGTGATAGCTCAAAAATTGCATTCACTTCATATTCATTCGCTGAAGGAGACTGAAATTTCTCCTGAGCAATGCTTCAATTTCACTTACTCTTGCCCCAAGTTTTCCTCCACTAGGACTTTTTATGGCAAGAAATTACCAGTAACACAATCGGTTTGGGACTTGAATAGTTGAAAAGCAGTTTGCAACGACAACGGGAAATGGCTGTTGTTTTGTACCTCACTGATAAATGAATGTCTATTGTTCTTCTACTCTGGAAATTAATAATGACTGGACCAGTTGCCTTAGAGACAGCCAGGCAGCCATTAGCAATCAGTAAAAATTAATGTACTGGAGGGAATTTAGCAAGGAAATGTGTTTAAGTGTGTGGGGGCACCTTAACCACCCACCCAACACGGGTGAGTGCTGGGGTCTCCCAGGCACTGCCACTGCCTCGCTGTGTGGATGCCCTTAAATACAGACAAGGTGTTCTTAACAAGACAGAGAGGTCCCTACCAAAGGCCCTACATCTGTGAGGAGCACGGTATTTTTTGGACTTCCCTCACCTGGAAAGCCTGCCTGGAAACCTGGAAATGCAGAGGAAATGCCCAACGTGGCAGCAGCTCCTTGTTTCCCTGCAGAGCTCGGGCTCCTCTGCCTGCAAGGCGACACTCCTGCCCTGTGAAAGGTTCTCTCAGGCAGGGTAGCTGTGCTTTAAAAAGTCCCTGAGAGCTTTTAAAGCTGTCAGCACCGTTATCATTCATGATGCAACTGGTTTCCAAGCCTGGCTTCTGTTTTTGCAGCGGGCAGTTCAAGTGCCCCTGGATAATTCCCTGGGGTGTGTGGTAGCAGGGCTGGTCAGACCAAGCCTGATACTCTGGGATTCTTTGTGCCGTGGATGTAGGGTGGCTGTGGGTGCTGCTGCCATGCCCAGCCCCAGGATGCTCCTGGGGGATGCTTTGGACCCTCCCAACCCCACTGTCCAGAACAGGGCTGGATTTGCACTGCACGGAGTCCTCTTACTGCAAGGTCAGCAGCTGAAGCTCCTGCAGGTTTCACATTTTTCTTTGCCTCCTCCTGTTTCTCCTTTCCTGATGTGAGTAGGATTCCCTGTGGGTGTTGCTGTCTGGGATGGGATGGCTGAGCTGGGTATTTGGGTCTCTGATGGTGGCTGCCCTGTGCTGTGGTAGGACAAGCTGTCATTAGATGATTACAAGATGTAATTAAAGATCTGCTTCCTGAGGGGTGCAGATGGACCCTGCAAGGGCATAACCACTGCAGGTGGTCAAGGCTTCCACTGGCTGCCTTCCCCTTCTGCCCTTGTGTTTTTGTGAGAGGGGTTGGCCTCCTCCTGCCTCTTGCAGGCAAATTGCACCTCAGTGTTGACCACTTGTGGTTCAGAAATACAACAAATGTGCTGGACAGTGCCTTCCCTGAGGAACTCCCTGCAGCACAGGAATGACCACTTTGGTACAGACACGTGGGTCAGAGCTGGACTGGCCCATGGATAACACATTCATAAGTTCTGTTAAAATCAGTGGGAATGGTGAATCACTAACTGAGAGCTGAATTTGGCACCTTGCTATCCAGAGGCATGATTGTTTTACAGAATGGATGGGGTAGGTGGGTAAATAAGGGAAGCAGAGCTCTGGGAGTTAAGGAAATTAAAAAAAAAAAAAAAAAAGAAATTTTCCAAATGCAAAACACTGATGAGTCCCTGGCAGTCATTGCTTCCTGTGACATCTGGTAAATGGGCAGGATGGCTGAATTGAATTAGCTCCTGATTTTGGAGGGGAGTTAAAATATTAACACTAGAGTGTCACCCACAGTTTTCCACCAGCACAAATGGAGAGAGCAGCATCCAGAAATCCCTGGCCTTGGAAGTCAGGGTGATCTAAAAGGATATCTTGGAAAATGGATGGGTTTCTGTCAGATACCATCCACTGACCAGTCACTGGGAAACAACCAAAGGAGGTTCACAAAAGGGAACTACCACATCCTAGGCACATAGACTTGTCTGACCTGAGAGAGATTCTCCAAGAACCCACATATTTTTTTAGAGTTTCTTGTAAAACTTCTTCTGTCATTGGTGTCAGACAGACCAGATGGGAATTCTGAATTGGTGATCACATTTTGAGGCTGGAATGCCACATCTGGAGCTGATCAGCATTCCTCACAAACTGATCAATCATTAGGTGGAACTGATTACTACCATCTCCTCCTTTTACTCTTGATTCACTTAGAACTGTTTTTTTTTCTTTCTGTGAAAATAAAAGAAGACGAAAAGCATGAAACACAGCTCCTTTATAGGGACTGAGGTTATGTGAGTCACAGTGACTAACTCTTTACACATATCTCTTGTTGCAGTATCAAATGGAGCAGGGATGAGATAGGTCTGCTCTAGTAAATATAAAATATCATGGGTCATATTACTCAGCAACAGCGATTTTGCAGCAGCAGCAGTTTTGAAGTAAGACCTTTTCAATAAGTCACTATATATAGAAAGATTGGGACTAAAGCTGTGAGCGTCACTGGCTGACACCAGGGTTATTTAGGAGGGTGCTACGCTTGGTACAAACACACTCAGTGCTGTGCCAGTCTGGCCACAAACTAAAACAGAATTGCAAAACACAAAAATAATTTCCCAGCCTCTGAAAAATCTATCACCCTCCTTGCATTTGTCTTCCAGGAAAGAGAAAACGACAAGGCAATGTGCAAACCGGGCCATGTGTGCACTGCACTGTCCTCACATGTGTTTCATATATCAGCACCATTGTCAGACACTGCAACCACTTCCCAAGTGCTGATAAAACCAGCTCCACCACTGCTCCCCAGGAGAGCCACTGGCTTGTCTCTCCCAATGTGTCCCAGAGATGTGCTGGAGGACCACAGAACACAGCAAATACCAGCTCAGATCTGTGCTATGTGTGTTTCCAGAGCCAGCACGAAAGCAAAATACTGAAAGGATATCCACAAGCCAAGACCAGTATTTGTGTCCCTTGTGCAAATCTCCACTGAGTCTGGACCTGCATTTCCCTGTGGGTGCTCCTGCATCCAGGATGGTTTGTGGAGATGCAGATGAATTGCTTAAGGGAAAATGGGCTGTGACTGAAATAGTGCAAAATGTCCATTGTGCAACCTGAAAGGGAGCCCATTTTGGAACTATCTTGTTCTAATTAATNCCAAGTTCACTGCGTAGTTCCTGGGCACTGTTCCCCTGAATCATCTTTGCTTACTCTGGCATAAATCAGGAATTCCTTGCTAAAATCAGGGGAAGGTTTGATTAGGATCTTTCCTTAAACCAGCTGATGGTTTTTCATAGAAAGTGTGAGCATTTTGTGGATTTTCTTGGATTTAAAACAAAGACCAAAGAAATGTCGTGGTTTCCAATGAGTTTCTCTTTGAGGTTCTGGGTCTGTTCATCATTTCATGCCCAAAATGAAACATGAGAAGTGAAAAAACAGAACTTGTGTGGTGAAACTGAACAAAATATTCCCATGAACTTAATGTGAGAGAAGCTATAGAATAACCTGCAAGCTTTAGAGAAACGTGACCACACAACTCATTTCCCACTGCTGAGTCAGGGTTCCCACATTGGGCTGCAGCCCTGGAAATTGATTGTTCCCTTCAACCCCTGTGCCCCAATCTCTCCCATCTTTTCTTTGTGCTCTTGCCATTGACAATGTGCATTTTGGGAGTTCTGCAAACTCTGCAGCCAGATCTGAGTTCCTCTGTATGAGTGATAGATGTAGAGAAAAGTGCTCCACAAAGATAAAAGAACTTACAATTTTCCCATCAGTAAGCCATTATCTGAATAATTTTCCTTTTAAAAACACAGTCATTTGTTTTGAAAATAGCTGAATACTGATGAGGACAAGAGGTAATATATCTGGTTCTAAAGAAACAAACCAGACAGAGAGAATAATTAACACAGACATTTCAATGATTCACCTAAGCTAAGTCAGGGAACTTCTGGCAAAACCAAAAGCCAAACTCCATTCCGTGGAATCCCTGTCTTGTCAGAGGAACATCTCTCCAGACACTTCAATTCTGAATCTAATGCTGTGCATTTTCCATTCTAACACTTTTAACAGCTCAATTTTTCAAACTGTGTAGTATTACAGGAAAACAGTAACCCTGCAGCAGTGAAGGCAGCTGTAAGCAAGAAAATGCAGTGCTGTTCCTGTGAATTCCTGCAGCCCGCTCTGACAGGATCTCCATGTGCTAGCTTTCCAAGAAAGAGATGAACTAAAACATTGAAGTTGAAGTTATGATTTTCCCAGGGAAAGGAAAAGGGTTACGCACACTTTTCTCCCTTTTAAAACGACTTTGTTTGTTTACTATTCCAAAATTATTGCAAAATGCTTTTTCAAAGGGGATAATGAAGTAGTGAGGAAGATGACAAACAGCTGATTATAGATAAAAGCTGATTATGGATAACAGCAGTGTCAACCAGAGCAAAGCAGAGAGGATTGTCTTCAGAGACTTGAGCTGGCATTGGCAGCCTGCTCCTCTCCAGAACTTTGATCCTGCTCATGCCTGAGCTGGTGAGCTCCCCAGGAGGAGACTCTGTCCCCACAGTGCCTGACAAAGCATCTGCCTCTTCTTCCAGCATCACTCTACACCCACAGATTTCCTGGCTGGGAGTGCACTTGGACAACTCACCCAGGATGTCCCTTAGGGCTTCGTGTTTCTGGTGGCCTGGGAATTAAGTGATTTAGGGTTGACATCCAGAGCAGGGTCTCCTGTAAGGGCAGTGCATTCTCCACTGTCCCATTGTGGGGTGTGATGAGGAGCCTTTCTGATATGGAATAAGAAAACCTGGGTGCATTTACTAAAGCAGCAAAAACACGTGTGAAATGTAAGCAGTAATGTGCACAAACAAGGTACAGCCTCGAGAGCACAACACATGGGATTCAAGCATTCCTAGCTGAATGGTTTTACACCCCAAAGCTCCTCCAGTGCTTGTTGTATTCATAGTCATACTCTATGTGAAATTCATCTGAATCTTGTTTCTTTGGCCTATGGGGTATTTTCATGTACAAATTAGGCTGGCCAATGTTCCCTTTCTGCAAAAATTCCCAGGAGTGCAACTTAAATGTTATTAAAAAGCCTAATAAAAGAAGAGTGCACATTTAATAATGTTAGAATAACACAGCCATTGCAGCACCGTGTGCCTGCGGTTCCAACCAAGCGAGAATATGAGGCACTAATGCACTTTATTCAGGAAAAAACCCCATCATTGTCAACAACCAGGAAGGACCATTGATACCACGCAGGATGCACAGAAATCTTTTCAGGAACTCCAGTTTGGACCTTGCCCATGACCTGCTGGTTTGGCCACGATCTGGGCACAGTCCTGGCTGAACAGGGACAGTCCTGTTCTTATGCCCAGCCCAGAAAAGGCTGTGGCCACTGAGGCCAGTGCAGGAACACCTCCCCCACAGGCATCAGCCCAGCTTCCTCCATCTAAAAGAGCTGGATACTCTCGGTAGATGGTGCAAACTTTGCACATTCATCAGCTACCACTGCTGTGATACATCTCTGTGCAGTTTTCCTTCACCTTTGCCCTGTCACACTGACATCTCTTCCTCTCATACATCCTTCCTCTACACCACATCATTCCTTCCTCCCACTTATGTATCCTAGGATGACTTTTCTCCAGGGCACGAGGTCTAACACAAGACCCAGATATTAACTCAGGCCCACTCGTTGGAGGGATTAAATACAACATTCTCACGATATTAATTAGCAACTGCTCAGTCAGCAGGAGAACTGAAACCATGCATTAATCCAGGAGGGTGGGTGCTTTCACTGAAGGGATGGGAGGACAGGCTACAGGTCATGGTGGCCTGCTCCAAACCCCACTTCAGGTCTCCATAGTCTCTACCAATGGCTCTGTCCACCAGCCCACACTATCTCCCCAGAGCAGGAAACAATATCCTCAGAAAACTGAAGCCTCATGACCCAGAAATTAACCCACTGCAAATAAATACCCGATGTAAGAAACAAACCTTTACAAAAACAAAACAAAACCTGGAACAACAGGGCAGTATCTGAGTTTTGAATAGAAATGGATTTAGTTTGGCTGGGGCACGAGGACAGCAGGAGTGTTCAAAGCTCTGGGAGCTGCATGCGGGGGCTCTGGAGGGGATGTTTCCTTCCAGGCAGGAATTCTCCCGCACACGATGGCATTGTTATGCATTAAGCAAGTTTTTTCCCCCCTCTTGGGGTCTGGGGGTGTGATGGGAGAGGGGAAGGCTGGCTCTGGGATGTGGTCACATCAGGCATGCTAGAAAATGATTGCTTGCCAGCTTAGCACCACACTGGTGGCTTGGTGGGTTCCTCTTTTCTTTTTTTTTTTTTTTTTTTTTTTTGGTTCTTATATTTTTCCCCAGGTGAAGTAAAGAACAGAGAAAGAAAACCCAGTGGGTTCTCTTTGCAGGAGACAGGTTCTCCATGCCCCTGTTTCAGACCCTCACAAAGAATGTCAGTTCTGAGAAAGCAAAATGAAACATTGGCACTTCACCCCTGCAAGTGGGGATGGGCTGGAGAGAAGGAACTTGCATTTTCCTACTGCTTTTCTAGTTCAAAGTGAAGAAAATACAGAGCAGAAAGACTGGGCAAGGCCCTCTTTTAGCAGATTCTTCGCTCTCACAATCCCAGATACCTTTTTTCCTGACATGTGAATGGTGTGGCTCCAGAGCTCACGCTGCAATAAGTCCCTACAGCCTGTTTTTCTCATGTAGCTTCACATGGCTTTTTTTCTGGCTCAAACAGTTTTGCCCTATCCTCCTTGTGACCTGCTGGATATCTTTTGCAGAAAGTTAAAGAGAAATTTTGAAAAAAGTTATAGGAAGTCGATCAAGCTGGGTTTGAGTTACAGGTCATTAAAGTTCACTGTAAGATGAAATTTTTACTATATAAACACTGTTAAAGCCCAGACTGCCAGCCAAGTGTATTCATGAACCATGGGAAACTTAGGAGCAGTGGAGGCAGGTAAACCTCAGCAAATCTATGCTAGATGATTGTGCTTTCCTTGCTTGTTAAAAGAAAAAAAACACACTTTTTAATGTTAAAATTTAATAGTATTGGGTTGGGTTGCTTTAGGTAGACAAGATGACACTTCTTCCTGTAGGCTTTTTGTGCCTTGTAAAATCCAGCCACTGAGGGATTTTTTGCTGCTTTTACATTTCAGCTCTAACATTAACAAATGCAAAGGTAATGAGATTTTCTGTCTTTTTTTAAAACTAATTTTGCAGGTAAACTCCCCTGAATTCTTTGAATGTGTCGCTCAAAGTTTTATGGTCATATCCCCTGAGATTTTTTAAAACACTTCAGGTTTGAAGAATATGTTTTCTTCTCAAGTGTTACTCACAGGAATTGTGGGAGGGAAAGGGTTAATTTTCTTTTTTTCTGGGGCTTATATGTAAGTGAAATGACATTTTAACAATCTCTTTAGTATAGCCTTGCTGTGCTGGGACCTCTGTTGCCTGCTGTCTTACTTCTTGGCCTCTAAATAGAGAGTTATTTTCAATTTCTCCAGTTCCTAATGTTTTAAATGGAACTACTGTTCCCCTTAGAGCACCCAGTGGCTGGCTGGAGACCTTTATTGATATATATAAATTACTCCAGTCCACAGGGCTGGCTACAGATCCAATCATATTGAGCTAATGCGCATATAAATAAAAACCTGGGACTATGGTTTATGGCAATAAGTAGTGCAGTAGAAGTTTATACCATCCTGCAAAGACACCTTGATACATTGCTGATAATCTCTATAATGTATTTAAAGCATCAGTCTGTAGATTCAAGGCTGAAAATTTCACTCATCAAAGCCATAAATCTCAGTGAGCTTCTGTTGATTGGCCTGGAAAAGAAGGAATTTCCCCATTCCAGGGGAATGACAAAATTAAGGATGTTGGCCTTTTGGTGGAAGGGACCAAACAGTGTAAGCCAAATGCATCAGGTCCAGAAGTTCCCTTACATTTTGGTGCTTGTCTGGTTGCCAGCTTTTGCAGTTCACAGATGATTCCCACTTCCCCATGGAATGGTTTGCTACCCTCTAAACAATAATACCGTGGTGTCCAGCTGATAAAGCTGACAGCAACTGAATTATTTAGGCAAGCAACATTTCACTAGGCAGGTGAAAGCAAACTTCAAGGGTTAGTTTGAACCTTCAGGCTAAATCCTGACTGGAGAGTGCAGCAGGTAAATCTTTTCTGCTCAGTGTGTTGCTGGGACAGGTGTGTGAATCTGGATTTCCCTGGTTTAAACAACTCAGCTGCAAAGTTATAACTCACACACAGCAGTGGTGGCCAGGGCCACCCCAGCAGAGCCAGCCCTCATGGACTCGTGTCCCTTCCCTTCCTTGGTGGGCTCTGGGGAAGGGATTGCCCAGCAGAATGGCCACAGAGCCTCCTCACTGCACACAGAGCAGGGGGCAAATCTCCAGCTGCTCCTGACAATGACACTGATCCAGAAACCCCTCTCGGTAACCAGGAGTGCCTGGAGCAGGGAAGGTAACACCAGTCCCACTATCAGATCTTGGGAAGGTCCTAAGAAGGCCTGGGGGTGACACCAAGGAGCAGGACAGGAACCAGTGAGGCAGCCCAGGCCATCATCCCCCACTGCCTCCCTGTTTGCTGCTTTGGAGTTGTCAGGAGCAGAGCAGGAGCTTTATTAATAATCTGCTGTTCCGTGGCACAGCAAAAGGGTCTCGAGGCAACTTTGGCAGGTGTAGGACAGGGCATTATAAATATAACTGATGCTCCATGAGCACTGTAAGATACTGCCAACTTTACACAAGTTTATTTCTTCATTTTCAGATCCTTCAGGCACCAATTTCACTGCTTCAGAAGAATGATTGTAACTTAAAGGAAAACTCCAGTATAAGTTGTCAAAGCAGCCTTTAGAAATACTTGTCACTCTTTCAGTATCATAGTCTGTGGAGCTGTCATTGCTGTCTCTGGGTGCTGCCATTTTATTGTCACCTCTTTGCTTTGTCTCAGAAAGTCATGGAGGAACCAAAAAAAAAAGAAGTTAAAAAGTTCTTGTGAAGTCTCCTGGAGTGTCGTGAGCATGAGAGCTACAGAGATTTACTCTAGAAAACCATTTATCAGTAGTTAACTGAGGACTTAAAAATTGTACAGAACAATTAAGAAGGCAAATAAATGAGTTTCTAGAGGTTTAATGCTGTGTCTCAACAGACAAGGTTCCGTTTGTTCAGTATGTTTAGTCAGATTCTGGGTCTCCATCCTATATTTAATGATCTTCCTGTGTTTAAAGTTTTTTCCACTCTTAGATATAAGGTGATTTGACTGAAATTGCATTGAAAACTTGGCTCAGTTCTTCTTGTGCACAGTGCTGTGTGGCTACTTGCAAAACAATTTAAAGTTAGCACAGTCTAATTTAGTAAGGAATCATGAAGCCAATTCAATTTAAAACCATTAAAACAATTTTAGAGTGTCTGCCCAAGGGTTTTGCATGTTTTCACTAAATGAGTTTTAAAAATACATTTAGTTAAACTGATGGAA
This sequence comes from Chaetops frenatus, assembly GCA_013400775.1. Classification (NCBI taxonomy): domain Eukaryota; kingdom Metazoa; phylum Chordata; class Aves; order Passeriformes; family Picathartidae; genus Chaetops; species Chaetops frenatus. The sequence continues at coordinate 1,057,648 of VZTR01014594.1, forward strand.
CTTTAAGTATCAATAAAGGCTTTATCTTACAAACACTAATGCTTGTCTTCAACGAGTCTTTTGCATCTGCTTAGATGTCTGTCTCCAGGATCAGGGCATTCTCAGTTATCGTATTTAAGATGATTTATTTTCTATTTCTTCCAGATGAACTCCTTTAAAGAAAAACCCTTCAATTTCTCCCCTGTTTGGGGGTGAGATGATGTGATCATTACTTCCCTGGGCTGAAAGCAACCTCAGTCTTGCTTCTAAATCACACAAGCCCACCTGGCACGAGAGGACATGGTACCCACCAGCTTTTTATTTCCCAGTCCCTCAGACCACACTGAAGGTAAATAGCTCAGGCTGCACCACAGCAGTGCCTATTCACAAAAAATGTGCTGAGATCCATATATTTCTATTTCTCCTCAAGGAAACTTTCCTCTCCAGAGTTTCATTAAGCCCATTTAACCCCATGGTTGGCTGGAAAAGGTTTGCTATGTCTTCTGCATCTCTTTTTCCCTTTGTCTCATCTGCTCCAGGCAATTCACTTCAGGGGACTTGTTTTCTAGGAGATATTTTTTAAGCCTAGTCTAGATGAGGTATGAAGAGAGTGGCTCTTCCTAGTCTGGATTTCTGCCATTTTGCCTCCTGTCTGCTACTCTGAGCTCTGGTGATCAGGCTTCATGTGCATGAAAAGGACAACATCAAGTAATCAAAGCTAGATGTATTTATGAAAAATTATGTTGCAGCTCACTTTTTTATGATCCCAGGTTTTTTCTCCACTTCTGAAAAAACCTGGAAACTGAGAGAGGTGTACATATAAGTTAGAAATTCTAAATGATTTTGCTTGGCCCAGGATCCTTGGGCTCCCAGGGAAGCCTGCAAGATCTCCAAGGGATTTGTGTATGATAGATGTTGAGGACAGGGAACCAACAGCTTTTCTTTCAATTAGCAACACAGCAGCAAAAGACTGGAAGGCACCTCCCAAGTCACTGGGTCCGGTGCTTTGTGGTTGCAAACAAACAATGGTGCATAATCCCTTTAATAAAATGATCACGTTCCACCTTGAAAGCCACTAGGTTTTAGGGGCAGGACTGATCCCTACTGCTAACCCTGTGAAGCCCAGAACAAATATCTGAGCTCAAGATAATGCTGCTTACAACAGGATTAAATCCCTGCTGGGTGCCCTATAGCTGCAACCACAGGGGAACTCTGCCAGTAGCAGCATGGCTTTGGCTCTCCGTGTCCATGTAAGGGGAAAATTTGCTCTATTCTTCCTCATAATGAGGTGCAGTGACTAGACCAGGCTTTATATTGCGTCATACTGGCTTCTATGCAGGGGCAGATGCAGCATTGAATGGGGGCTGAGCAGCCCCATGACACAGGGACATGTGTGGCACAGGCAGTGCCAGAGGGATGCTCCATTTCCTTCAGTGCCCTCCGGTTCCCTGCGCTCACTCTGGGCATCACTTGGGAATTTGTCCTGTGAGCAAGGGTAGTTTGGGGTGCTGGGAGAGGTGAATGGGATGCAGAGGTAAATTTTTGCTTTCTGCTAGAGGGTGTTGCTTTTTTTTCCCTCCTGAAGGGCCTGATCCCAGTGACGTTGAAAGCCGCCTCACTCAGCTCACTGGAGGCAGATTTGGATCAGCGCCTGGAGCTCTTGCTCTGTGGGAATTCCTGCCATGCCTTCTCAGACAAAGAGGGCCACCACATCCTTACATCACGAGAGTTGTTTAGTTTTGACTGAGGGAAGCAATCTGTCAAACAGGCAGACAAGTGGGCAGGAGCCAAAGGACTGGCAGGAGAGGTGGGATGGCCCAGTGGCTGGGCTACAATGGCCCCTGTAAGACTCTAAGGAAAATCCGTGTCCTCTTATGCTGTGGGGTCAGACAGGAAGGGATGGAAAAGGCCTGCCCAGCCATGCCCCCAGAGTGGACCCAGGGCAGGAGCATCACACCTGTGGGATGTAAATGGGCTGCTGCAGCCCCCATAGCTCTGTGCTAAATGCCCTCCTGCCCTCCATCCTAGGCTGTGCACAGAGGGATGAGGGGATGCCACCCCACCACAGGGCTGCACAGGGAGGACAGCACAGTCTGGGTGGCTCCTGGATACGTCCCTGCATCAGGCCTGGCTCACGTGGCTGCAGTCAAGCCCCCTCAATAAGAGTTTAAAGGTGCAGAGTGCAGCAAAGGCAGCCGTGAGGCCATAATGTCACCTCACGCGGGAGCCCTCGCGGTTTCCTTGGCTGCTGGCTCTCTTCTGCCGTTTTTTGATGCCCTAACCTGCTGACCTGAGCCATGCCCCGGCCTCCTCACATGCCTTTCTGAGTTGCTACCTGCTTAGCTGCCCTGTTTTCAAAAGAAAAGCGTTTTGGACAAACAGAAGTGCTGTCACTTCGCTTCCTCTCTGAAAGCCTGGTCCCCGTGGAGCTGCTGGGAGGTGTGAATGGGCCTGCAGGCCTGGATGTGCCTCTGGACAGGGCACTCTGGGGGGCTCAAAGGGACAGCGCTTTGCAGCGTGGGGGGACACACCAGGACTGAGAAAGGGACAAGCATGGTGGGTTTGTGAGTTTAAAGAAAGGATAGAAGTAAGAGAGAGCAAGGGGTAGGAGACATTGCCATAACCACACACTTGTGCTGATGATGAGCAATTTAATGCAAACTTGATCCAAACAGAGAGAAGCACAAAACCTCACTGACTTCAGACACTCTCACCTTGTCTAGGTTTCCATGTGGCCCCACCCTGCTCACAGCAGAAGGCCTCCTTCAGTTGTTTACACCCTCCACAAGCGTTAAATTCATGCAAAAGAGGGCAAGATGGAAAGGAAATGAGTATTATACAGTGCCTGGATTTCAGAGATCCACACAATCTATCTGCATCCTTCAAGCCATCACAAGCAATCTAAGAGCAGTCTCCACAAGCACACACAGGCCCGACCATTAACATAATTCTCTCTTTTATCCCTCATCATTGTGGTACCGTATGCTACAGTCTTAAACATTATTTGTTTTATCCACTTTTCAGCAGTTTAAGCTCATTCTTTGCTGGCTAAAAAAAAAATCCCATTTTTATCTCATCTGATTTGATATTCATCTGTCCCTCACTGATTTTTTTCTCCCCCTTTAGCATAATTTTGGTTGGTATTTTTTTACCTCAGAGAACATTGAGAACTCTGTCTCAAGGCTTCCAGATTAGACAGAAGACTGATAGGATAATGATGATAGTATGTTAAATGCTATCTATGTAAATCAGCTCTCTCCATCAATGGATACAAGATGCAGCTACATTAGATCCTTTTTTGACATACATTTTCATTTTTTAAGGAATAGAATATTGGATTGTTATTAAGCTACTTTAGAAAAATCTTTGCATTACCAGGCACATTACTATTGTGCATAAAGTCATATTAAATTTTGGGATGATGTACAACATCATTTTCTTTTAAAGGCTGCTTTTAACCTCAAAGTATCTTCTTTTTAGCTTCTGCTGAGGGATTTGTTTATGATAACCAGTGACTGGGGGAGGGGGAAAGGGTGTTTTTTATTAAGCTCCTTGTAGTAGATAAATCTGAATTTGCACCTCTGATAGGAAACTGGCCCTGGCTAAGGGAAAAAAAAAACTGCTGTTACATCTCATCTGTTTCAAATGCCTGGGAAAGCAGCTCAGCAGATAGTCTTAAAGTCAAATTCAGACTGCCTTGGACCCAGTTGGAAGCCGGTTGCAAAGGAAGACCCACTCACTGGAAAAATCTTGCCAGCTAACCCCTCCCACTTTGACTTTTTTAAATGAAAAAGGCTATTTTTGTTTTCCTCTTTTAACTCAGAGACACAGGAATGAATATACTCTCAAGAATAATGAGTAAAGTGGTGGAAATCAGCTTTGCCTTATTTACGCCTGTGGACTCATGCTGATTTTCAGTGGCAGAGGAACTGGCCAGCTAAAAATATATCATTAAAATTCATCTGCAGCCTGTCGCTAATGTGGGGAATGTCACCTCAGATGTAGGGTGGGCTTTGTTAACTAATTTATAAGAGAATGCACAGGCAACTCTTTTTTTTTTTAGAGTTATCTTTGGCTGCGGTGGCCCAGAGCAAACTAAATCCAGATTAGGCATTTTTTTCCATGAACAATAGTACTGATGAGCTGGGATTCCAACATTTCTTTTCCACATTGACCCTCTAATGTCTAATAAAGGGTGAGTTTATTAGCATTTTCTCTGTAGCAGGCATTAATAAAAGCAGTTTCCCCTATCAGGAATCTATTTTCATAGAACCTGTGTGAACTTCCTGTCTCAGAGATCTCGGTTTCTGGGTCAAATTTCCTTTGAAATTGGCCACTCTGTCTTAAAGTTTTTAAATGGGCACCTACATATGTAAGCACAGAGTTATACAAGTGTGCTGAGTCTCATCCACGTTTAAAAGAACAATGAGAGTACAGCAGGACAGAGAAAAGCTGTTTGCACTGGAGATCTGGTGCACAGGCTGCAGGGAAGTGACTTAAACACTCACCTTTCTAAATCCCCCCCACTCAGGACTTTTCTGCTGAGGGGGTTTGATTTAATGTACTGGTTTTTTGGGTTTTTTTTCAGTGGGATAGAGCTGTAGCTCAACACAATATGCACAACCTACCAATGAACAATGAAGAGTTAACTAAAAATATAAGGGCTCGTAACAGTCATGTGCAGCATGTGTGTGTACACATATTTGTGTGTATCCTTTGGCATGGGGCTGTGTTTCCACTGTGATTATACAGTTTCAAGACCAAGTTTTAAGTCCTTATGCATGCAAAATTTCCAATATTTCTCAGGAACACTCGACTGAAAGCTGAGATTATCAGGGCAGGAGGTATTAATTTGTAGCTTGGTGGGGGATGGAGGAGATGTGGGGTTTTTGGCCTAAGGAATCAATTCTGAGCACCCTGGTCTCTCAATATGAACCCAGTCCTGCAGCCCTGTTCCATCCAGCTGTGCATCCAGCTGTGTGCCAGGGCTGCTACTGTGGGCAGGGATGCCTGCACTTAAACTGGGGCCCACTGGTGCTGTTATGTCAGAAGGGATCAGAGCTGGAGTCACTCGAAGGCGTAAGTATTTTTCTTAACACGTCCTAAATGGCAAAATTCACATTGAATAATTTTGGTAATAAATGGCAACCCAAATATGTCAGGAATGATTTAGTACCTGGGAACCATGTAGCTGAAATGTAGATGAGGCTAATTAGCAGATTCCCTATCCCAAGTCCCCCTTTACTCTCTCTCTCTCCCCACCAAAAAAGTGCTCTTTTTTTTCCCCTGCAGTTTTCAGAACATGCAGGGTTGGGTTACAGTTTTGGCATCACTCTGGTTATTTTGTCCATGTGTCCTACACTTAACACAAATAAGTTGAGACAAGAGGCTTGAGAGCAAGGTAGACACAGCCAAATTCAGAGTGAGTAATGCAGGCATTGAGGCAAAACGAGGTCAAAAAGAGCAATTGCAGGCACTGCTCTGCAGGAAGGATCCTGCCTCCATGCAGAGCACCCACCATCAGCCACATGATGCTCTCACCCCTCTTCCAGCTTTTATTCACAGAGGTGAAGTAGGATCAAAAGTCAATTTTTGGCCAGGAGGGACTTCTAAGGTACCTCTCCCTGGGCCCAGGCTGCACCGTGCAGTTTGTGCTTTAGAGATGTGTGCATAATTAATTTTTCAGCTTGCTCACCATTTTAAGAGAACGCAAAGCAGGTTTTCTTCTGAAATAACTCTCCCCACTGTCATCTCTTCTGAAAACTATCACTTCGAATTATGCAAAACATGTTGTTTTGTTCTGTTTTTAAAAAGAGTATACATCTATATATAAAAAGCCTGAGTTTGAGCAAATTTGGTCTCAAAAAACCTTCCAGCTGAAATACAGAGCTGTTACATTTCATTTTGGAAATGTCAAACAACATGATTGGACTTTTTCCTAAAAAATACTGGATTTTTTTAATCTGGATTTGTCTGGGTAACCCTTAACTGCATTTTCTGGATGAGCAAATCAATTATCTGGGAATTTGTCACTGCCCACACAGCCCCAGAGCTCTCACCTGGCTTAGCTGGACGTGTGGAGAGCCTTGGGAAGGTTCACAGGTGGGGCTGCAGGCTCATGACCTCTGCATTTTCAATATGCACATCCCACAAAAAGAGTAATTTGCAGTGTCTGGGTGAAGGAGGCTCCAGCTAGAGCCCCTCAGCCAAAATACAGAGTTCTTGGAGACATCTCTGTATCCACATCCCTATCCCATCCTCTTCCAGGGAAGGGAGGTGGAGTCAGCACCCTAAAAGAATACTCATGTGAAATTAAGAAAGAGAAACAAGGAAGAAAACTGGTTTCTCTGGTACAAGGTGGTTTTCCTTCCTTGAGAGTTTTCCTTTCAGGTCCCACTCTTGCTCACCTGTGTCTGAGCAGTGGCACAGGTACAGTTTGGCACAGCTGTGATGCAGATGTGTGATGGTCACTGCCAACACCCAGCTGGATTCACATTGTAGTGATGCTGCAGAAAGCCACAAAAAGAGCATTTTGAGTGAACTGGAGCTTCATCCTTCTGAACTAAGGGTACAGCTTGAGCCAGGGTAGCATGTCCTGTTGCTCTTCCCTGGTTTTTGGCTGCTCCCAGGCCTGTTCTTCAGCTCTCTGGGAGAAGGGAGTGGGATAAAATAGCCATCACATGGTGCTAATGCTGCTCTCTCCCAGGCACAAGAATTGGCCTGGCTGAGGCATCACAATGAATAAGAGCAGGAAACAGCTCTTGCCAAGCAGCTGGCTGGCATAAGGATCAGCTCTTGCTGGTAGGAGAATTTGGGAACAAATATTTGTCTTGTGCCAGCTCTGCTGAGCTGCACAGCTGATCCCATATCAGCTCCAGAGCTCCCAGTGGGCTGGAGCAGTGCTGGAGAATCAAACCTGAGTCCTGCATGGATCATGTCAAAGCGTGGTAGGGGACACAGCAGCAATTTCTGCTGTGATTTAGATCAGGGGGTGCTGATAACCCCACTGGTATCTGCTCACTGTGGCTTTGTGTGCCCTGCCCTGGCTGCTGCCCTCGTCCCTGTCACCATGGCCCACTGTGGGCTGCTGCAGCTGGAGCTCCCTGGGGCTCAGCAGGACACATTTTCCTCTGCAGTGGGAAGGGCTGGTGGTGTTTCCAGCTTTTCCCCTGCCTGTGCAAAGCTGCTGTGTCTGGGGTGTCAGAAGGAGCCTGTGTCCAAGTTGGGTCTTCAGCAGATGCTGTCAGACACAGCCCCTGGGATCTGTGGTGCCCCAAAGGAGACTTCCTGATGGCTTTAGCTCCCAAATCCATTGCTTTGGGGTGGGTATCTATTCCAAGCTGTGGAGCAGAGCAAGCCCAGGCAGAGTGAAGGATCTGACTGTGAGATTTTAGCAACTTCTGCCTGCTGTGATCTGTGCTTCCAGGAACTGAGAGCCCTGAATGTAAACACACAACTGCATCATCTGATCCTTCTCAGAACATTGTTTGTTTGGGGTCAACTTATCTCCTTTTCAAGAACAGGATGTTTAAGAAAAAAAAAATATAAAGCCTATCTGTAATAGTCTTAATTGCAAACCAACCTCTATACTTTCAGACTGGAACCTAATTAATCATAGGTTGTACAGGGAACTGATTAATTGCTTTGCTGCTCTTTACTCATATAAATCTTTGATTTAGTGATTACTGCATTTTGATTTATCACTTACTACGCAAGTAATCAATATTTATGATGAATGGATAAATTCAACTACCACCTATTTTGCAGTGTTATATATACATAGATATATATACACATATATATACATATATGTTGTGATATATAAAACAAACATTGTTTTCAATGTCTCCTTCTAATTATGCAAACTGGAAATATGTATCTTTTTTCCCACAGTGATGTCTGACTTCTGACAGAGTCTTACAATGGTGTAAATTAGGAGTAACTCCACTATGGCCAACACTGAAGTAGTAATGAAGAAGAATCTGGGTTTAAGATTGAGGAAACATCCAAAGGGGGAAAGAACTTATGCAAATAAAAATCTACTGAAGAAAAGGCCTCACATTTTTGCTAAAACCCCTTATAGGGACAGTCTTTACTAGTGTAAACTGGTATAGATCCTGGCCTAATTTTTGTTGCCTATCTTTCTTCAAAGTCCTTCAATTCAATGTGAATCTGATCTCGGGGATTATTACACAGGAGTCTGACTGTCTGCAGTCCTTCAGAATTACAAACTAATTGTGGGATAAGAGCTATATATAATTTACTAGCTATGGATTTGTTTTCCTGCTTTCAGAAGTCCCTTTACCTTCCCCCCCTCCAGTAGCTGAACACAGTTTGAGTGAGAATGGGACCTCACTGGTGGCAACTCATCCAAAGCCCTGTGACCATGGCCACCCCAAATCCTGGGAAAGCAGAGTGGATTAGCAGGGAAGAGCCCCATTCTGGGGCCTGGCAAGTTATAAACCTCTGGCAATAAGATATTTGATAATGCCTTTGCTCTGATTCCATGAGGGCTGAGCAGATGTTAGAGTAAATGGAATCTGTCTGCCCCATGACTTCTTGAGGATAAAATAGAAGGGTGTGCTTAGCATGGACCCCAACCTGCTCTGAGAGCAGCATCTCCTTTCATCTTTGCTGTGTCCATAAAACCCTACCCAGTCTTTCAGCTGTGAGCCCAGGGCTGGATCCAAGGTCAGCTGGAGTTGGTGGAAGGAGTTTTGCTCTCTTCAATGGATTTCTGGTTGAGTCTTTGTGCTTGTAAATGTTCTCAGGAAGGGATGATCCTCTCTGTTCCTTTCACTGCCACACAGATGCTCATGCAGTGGAAAGCCCAAACTGTGAACTCAAGCAAGGCTGTGATCTGTGCCCTTTTCTAGGGTTCATTAGGGTTAAGGCTTTGGTTCATCTCTGGACTCCCACTTACACAGTCAAAGGTCAGATTGACTCTTCCTGAAGCTTCTGGTAGAGCTGGGTAACCAGTGGACATCTCCCCCTCCCTGCTGCACAGCACTTTTATTCCTGTCACACCAGTCCTTGTTGGAATTAAGCACACTAAGAAAATGTAAATTTATCCTACAGTGCCCCATACTTTTCTTAAACTATTTTACCAAACAAACCTGATCCCCAGTAGAAGAAGGACTTTTGGTGTTTCATGTAGGCTTATTCTTCACCTGGAATACCTCAGGATATTTCCTGTGATATTCACATAACTGTGGAAAGTCAATCAGACACTTACTGGGAAAGATGTGTTGTTCTTCTCAGGAGCTGTGTTAAAAAAGTGGGTCAGTTGTTTTTTTTTTTTTCCATTTTTCCTCATCTCCCATGACTGCTCAGGTACAACTAGATGCCTACTGTGAGCAGAAAGAAGAAAGGAACTCTCTGTCTGCAGAGTATCCAAGTTCAGCTCTCCTGCTCCAAGCAGCCCTTGAGGTGAGCCCAGCACTCCTCATTATTTATTTTGTTTTGGGGCACTGTCCAAGAGCTATGACCAATGTTCTTCAGGCCCTGATATATATTACATGTGCTTAGAGGAAACCCATTCATCTGTCCCTTGTCTCTCTCCCCCAGAGCCCGGATTTCCTTGATTGTAAAGCAAGATAAAGCTGCTATCTTGACTTTAAAGACTCTGGGAAGAAATGTGTTCACAATCTCCCTCTCTCTTCAGCTTATTACGCATCCCTGCTGTGATGGACACAATTTTTGTCTCCCTCCAGCTTCCTCCATTCTTGTCTAAACAGCTGAGAGATTTCTGGCTGAAGAGTTAGGAGCTTCTTTACTCCACAGAGAATGATATTCCTACCTTGTTTCTTTTGGACTTGGAAGGGAAAAGAAGGCCCTTGTCCTGCTGGGTTTGTCTCATCTCTCCTGAAGTGAAGCTGATGCCTCACCGAGGAGGATTAACCAAAAGCCTTGGGATATCCAGGTTTCAGTTGCATCTATAGTCTCCCAAAAGCTGGAAAAAGACAGAAGGGTCCTCCTTTCCATCCTGTTTTTGCACAAAGCACAACAACCACTGCAGCTGTAGCTGGGATGGGGAGCCACAGAAGTCTACATGGCTGGAATTGAAGGAGGGGAGGGGAAAAAGGAAACAGAGCTAGAAAAGCTTTTGCAACTGGAAAAAAAACATAATAAATCCATGAGCTATGCATAGCCCCAGGGCTTTATGACCACGAGCAGCCATGAGGGAATGACTTGAACTTAACCAAAGCCGTTAATTACCTGGCTGAGATCAAAAGCCTAAGTAAGGGAGTATATTTATGATGCACCTTACAGGATATGTTTCAACTTTCTAGATTTTTTTTATTAATTGGTTTGATTAAATAGATTTAAAGAGCCTAGGCAGAGGCTCCTAAATCATACTCCGTATTGATCTAATGAAATACTCAATAAATTTACTAATATGGCTCCTTTGCTTTGTGCAGTCTGAAAGGAAATGCCACTCTAAATGGTGATAACTCAGTGTGGAGCCTCGGCAGTGACTCATGGGGTGCCAGGGGGATGCTGGGAAGATGCTGTCCTACACTTTGCAGGAGAGATCAGGGTTTAACAGCATTTCCAGGCTCCTGCCCACTCTGCCCCAGCTTTCCTACCCCATTTTCCATCCCCTTGACTGGCTTCTTCTGCCACTTCCAGATTTCACTGACGTTCACCAGCTCGCCAAAGTGTGTTCAATATATGGCTCAGCTGAGACCTCCCCGAGCAGAACTCTGCTTCAGAGAACTCTGCTTTATAAAATACACCACACAATGTGTGGTCTAAATAAAATAAATCCTGCTCAGCTCAGGGTAGATCTAATGTAGAAAATGTATGATGTTTATTCCCTCCTGATGCAATAAATTGAGAATGACTGGATGGAAAGTTTACAGCTTTCCAGCGTTCACTTATATTGATGGAAATCAAGAGTTTGGGCAAGGAAAATCAAGAGCTTGGGCAAGGACAAGTCCTTCTTGCCTCAGGGCAGAAAGCTGTGATCACACAGTCTCTTCTGGCTGCAGTTTTGCTGGCTGAGCCTGTTGCCATGTCCTCCATCTCCCTGCCTCCAGATCTGGCTGTTTCCTTGTGCAATATTCAGCTTTTTGTATAGGGGCTTCCTTAGACCTGGTTTTGCTTAAAGGAGCTAACTTAGTAAAGGTTATTTTACTACTCTAATGTCATATAAATATACTAAATAATGAATAAATAAATACACTGAAGTGCATTTACTTAATGAATGGCTTTACCAGGATGTGGTCGTGCAGATAATCCAGCTGCTGTTCCTACACGAGGGGGAAAAGAAGGAGCCTGGAGGTGGTGGGGAGCAGTGTCCCCCTGATCCAGCCTCCAGCCCTTGTCCCACATAGCACCTGAGATGGTTTACCTGAATATTTAACTATTTATACTTCCTTGAGCCATGTAAGTTAATGTTCATTTCATGTGTGCCTGAGAAATGCTAATGCAAACTAATCTGCCAGAAGGCAAATTTAAACACATGCCAGCCTGTCTGCATGGAGCTCTGGCAATTTGGAATTCCATCAGACAATTACAGGATGTCCCAGCAGTTTGTATGAGCAACCATTGCTTCTGGCAAATATCAACAATTTCATTTATATGCAATTTTTTTGTCATGTTGGAATATAGTTTTAATAGTTAGTCTAATATGGGTTTTAATTTTTTTATCTTCTCTATATTTCAATTAATAAATTGAGAACAACTTGTTTTTGAACACTGTGACTCAAAGCCAGTCTATGACATCAGGGCTCTACCAAAAAAATTAAGGATACTCTTCAGTCTCATCCAACTATCTCTGTGACTTCTCTCTTACTTATTATTTTTATTATCTTTTTCTCTTTTTCTTGCCCTTTTCCCCTTCATCCTCTTTTCAGGTATGAAATTAATTTTTAACTCCAAACATAAATCCTGGAGAAGAGATCCCACTGGTGATGTATTTACTAATGGCTGTGAAAATCAGAACCAGAGAGGCAGGGAAAGAGGAAGATGGCAAAGACAAATATATTTGGAAACAGCCAACTGAGGAACAAATTAAAAATGCCCTTTGAGTAAAAACAAACCAACCAAACAAAAGAGGCTCCCCTCTGAAGAGCATAACCTCAAATCTTTTGTCTGCCTTTATTGAATCTGCACCCCCGGATCTTGGGAACAGCTTCTAAATTTCTCCTGCTAGAAAATAACCCCTGACATTAAACAAAAAAGTCAAAGTTTTCTTGGGCTCAAAAAAACCCACAGTTCACTTCTCTTAAGGGGTGAAGGTTTGTGATGCATCTTGGACCCTGAGAGTGAAGATGAGGAAGAAACAGAATGGAAGGAAAAGGATGAAGAAGATTTTAGTGGCAAACGAAGGTCGATGTTGGACTAAGAGCCCACCCAAACCTCCCTCTGCTTGCACTGCTCTGGCAGCCAGTTAATTTTGCCCAAGAGATTACCCTTCTCCTGACAGCCAAGGGTTCCACAGAGTTATGCCAAGGTAAGGGATGGCCACGGGGACTCTGGAGTCATTCAGTGTGCAGGGAGGCTCATGCACCTCCCACATTCATACAAAGCTTTTTCTCCAGTGTCTCTTTACAGCAGATGTTTCCATATGTTTAGCTTTCTTCCTTCTACTTGCAATATTTTCACCTCCAGGAACAGCAAATACCAAGCTACATTCCTTTTCAGACAGTTTTATGATACATATGCTACCAATGCTCCTTGTTCCCACCTTTGCTTCTGGCTCACAGAAACATCCACTGCCCTTCCACATCCTCCCTCTGTAAGGGAGCTGTGGCTCTTTGGGAAATGTACTAAAGGCACAAGGAAAATCCAGGAAAATCTTGCTAGCACTGATGCATTCAGCAATGCCTGCAGGTGGTGGGAGCAGGCTCAGTGATGTCCCTGTGCCCTCATCTGTCTGATGTGCTGTGCTACAGACATTCAATTCCTTTTCAAATCACTGGTTCACTCCCACCAATGTGAGCAGAGAGAAGGGGTTTTTATGTTTCCAAGAAACAAAATGAGGACTCCATAAATACCTTGTATCTGGGTATTTGCTACAGAGGCCTCTTAATTTTCTGAGAGAAAAAAATGCCCACAGAATACACCTGAAAATGATTTCTGAGTTTACAAGGCAACACGCAGCTTCTTAACACATGATCAAATATTGCTGATTCTGAAGGTAAACACAATAAAAAGGCCATCCAAGAAAGAGTTTGTGAAGTTATCAAGTTTCTGCATGAGAAAAAACCCCCAAACCCAAACAAAACAATCACACCCCTCAGCCCCAAACCAGTGGGATGCTCTAGCCATGATCTCAGGGTGTGTGACTGCACTGTGGGACACCAGGGGATATAACACCTAGGAGGAATGTGGTCCTCAGGAATTCACCACTTGCCTGTGAAAGGAGCCAAGAGCTGTAATCAACTTAACCACTGCATTTGCTCCTGCTGTTCACTAATGAGTGAAGGCAAAGCAAACAGCACACTCACAGCTCCATCAGACTGAGATTTTACCTGTAGCCAGTGGGTCCCTAATCAAAATTAAAGCAAAACAGGCAAAATTAGCTTGTTAGCATTTTTCTCTGTTAGCATTGGAGAAATGTCATTTTTTGCCTAGGGCACTTTTGGTAGCTGTAGCACAAAGGAAAAAGCTATTGTAGCAGCTACGTCCCTAAACGTTTAGTCCTGGGCATTCAAATGTAGCAAGACTGATGATATGACACTTCTCTCTTAATTTATGCAGAAAAGGAAGTAGGCTGGGGATGGGGCAGCCCAGTCCTTAGCACAAATCATCATGCAACTGCAATTAACAAGAGCTTTTTAGTCCTCTTTGATGTATGGATTTCTAACTTTTTGTCCTAACAGAGAGATAACCCTTTGCAGAATCATTTTAAGCCAACTGGAAATAGATTTCCTTCTTTTAGTTATAATTCCTATGCCCTTTGGGAATAGTCCCCACAGGCTAAACATCTGATTCTCTTTCTTGTTAGTTCTGACAAACAGCATGCAAGTCAGGGCTATTTTGTGAGCTGTTTCCTCCATGCCCTCTCCACAGCCAAAAGCAGAAGGGATCAGTCCTGGGGAAGAGCCCATACCTTGGGGAAGGGTGGCCAATCGTTCACAGCCCAAGAAATTGCCTGTTCCCACCTCTGCCAAAGATTCCCAGCATCACCCCAGGCAAGTCCTACTTAGCTCCGTGTCTGTAACATGAGGAGAGCAGCAGGTCCTGTCTTAGAAATGGATCCTCATAGATGAGCAAGTGAGGTGTGATCCAGGGCTGGGGGCTGGTTAAGCAGATCTGCTGATTTGGAGAGTGACATTTTTAGTGAGAAGGCTGAAATTGCTCCTAAAGCTACAAGAGCTTTTGAGTTCAAAGGCCAGTGCATAGAAAAACAGAGAGATTATTAGTCAGCCTGACTCAGGTGAAGCATTAAAAGGCAACATGGGCTTGGGGAACCCAGAAATCTGGGTTAAACCAACAGGAAATTGTCAATGTGCACAATAGAGCTGGCATTTGGAGTTAAGGTAGAACCCCTGCAGTCTCTAACTTGAGAGAAAGGCCTTCAGCACTGCCCACAGCCACAACCAGAATAGTGAAGACAACCCCTTCTTTTGACAGCAGCCACTGGAATCATCAGCTATAGAGGGGTTTCTAAAAAGGTGTGCCAAGTCCTGGTGCCTCCCTTGGAAATGTTGATGCCACGAGCACAGAATTTCGTGTGTCCCCTGAGAGATCCCCTCCACAGCCTGCACAGAGGCAGCCAACAGCCCTGTGTCTGTGAGCAAATCCTGCACATGTGAGCACAGTGCTGGGGCTGCTTTAGTGTGCTACTGCACCCCAAGTACCAGCAGAAACATCCTGGAAATTGCAGAGCACTTATTTAAGGCAACTCTTTAAGCATTGTTGCCTGTCTGAGCAGCCAGATCTTCACTACACAGGATAGTGAGGGCAGGGGACAGTGGAAAACCCAGGTGAGGGCTCAGGTTTTGTGGGGCAGAGCTCCTTGGGCACAATAGCAGTGAGAAACCTGGTGAGTGAAAGTGTGCTGCTGAGTTCATAAACCACTGCATCTGAACTAATATCAGCACTGCTGAGACCCCAGACTAGCCTGGACAGGACACCTGGGGTTCTTGTTCCCTTTCTTGGCTGATCCTGCCCAGAGGAGCCCCCCGTGGGCAGCACAGAACAGACTCTTCCTGTCTCTTGGGGGGTGAACTGTTCACAGAGCCACAAGGTCTGTCCCAAATTGCTTTCTTCCAAAATGAATCCTGGTCTTTTTTATTTATCTAAAATACAGCCCTGGAAATGGCCCATCTCTAGATGTTCCCTGTTTAATATATTTTAAATAACACCACTGATATAAGGCACTTTTGGAGTAACATTAACATCTGGGCTGACCCCACCTCCCTACCAAGTTTGAGCCTGATGTTAATTAAAACAGGCAAGTTATAAACCCCAGGAAATGGCAGCTGACCCTTGACTATGAATGTAATGCTGTAATAATATGCTGTAAAAACGAGGCATAGTCAAACTGCTGCCCAGGTTGTTGCTAGAACGATGCTCTTTCTTTCTCACCACTGTTCTCCCTCTCTCCAAGAATGAGGTCATTATCCCACAGGCACCCTCAGCAGCCTCTGCTTTTGGGGTGGTAGCCTTCACATTATGAGACACCCCAAGGAAATGATCCCTCCTGACAGGAAAAATTGCCTCTCTTCTGAGAGGCACTTCTCATTTCTGTGTGGAAACTGCTTCCTGACCACATGTGCTCGCTGAGGATCCCAGGATGCTCTGTCAGGACAGACTCAACCTGAGCTGCCCTGATGTTTGGAAAAATATGGAAAAATAAGGAGGAGTATTTGTTTTCTTTCCACTCCATATTCCCAGCTGTACATGAGTGGGGAGGGTGGAGGAGGATGGCCCCAGGACAGAGGGATGTGAACCCTGAGCTGAGGGCAGAGGGGAGGTTTGCTGTGAGCCACCTCCGGAGGTGGCAGCGAGAGGCTGCAGCTCCCACTTGTGTGTGTCCCTCCCTGTGACTTCCCTTTCTTTGGTGGCCCAGGAGTGAAGGGTTGGAGGTGTCTGTGATGGTGAGCCAGGTAACAGCTGAGAGCAGAGGGTGAGATGGGGTCAGGAGAGAACTGGAGAAACCCCCAGACTCATCACCACGTTTCTCACTGACTAAATATTAGATGTGATTTGGAAGTAATTAATGGAACATTTCTGTTGTTGTTGGAAAACACAGTGCAGTTGAAATTGGACCATTTCCTCTCAAGATGTTGCTTTATGTCAAGCTATGAATGAAAAAACCAGCAAAATCCAAACAGAAAAACCCTTCCAAATCTAAACAAAACAAGCAAACCCCAAATCCAAAGGGCTCCTTGTCCTGCAAACTCCTCTGAAGAGACCCTGCAGGTTTCAGTTCCTGTGGCCCATCAGAACCCAGCACAGCAGTGTTCACAGTGTCCCACAGAATATTTCACTTTGTTTGTAAATAAATGAAGGGAGTTTTTGAGCAGATACATTTTATCTTCTGTATGAGTTGAAGGAACCAGGATATGAGCCCACAAAAGGCTGAGCTGTAATGGATACACCCTGCCCCTTCTCTCTTTGAGGCATGGGAAAGGTCAACTTTTGTCCTCTAAAATGTGTCGCTGCTATAAATATGACTGCATAATTTATTGCAAATTGTTTAGCAAATTTATTGCAAACTATTAATAAACCTCCTCGAAACAGCACAATGAGCGTGTGCAATAAACAAGGAAAATATTTGCTTGATTCAAACCACATTGGATGATGTTAAATTCATGTTGAATAGATACATTTGAAGGCCTAGAGGGATGAGTGCAGGCAGCCACCGGATGCTGAGCCCTGAGCACACATGTCAGAAGATGCTGGGGAAGTGACCAAACCTTTTTGTCAATGGCTTAAAGCTGAGATAAGCCCCGAGTGTTTAAATTGGCAATTCTAATAGCTACCTGAATCCAATCCAATTCACAGCAGCTTGGCTTGTAAGGCAATCGGTGATACAGTGTTAATGCCAACTAATCTGATAAAAATTGACACAATGACAACGTTGGGCCATTAGTTACCAGCAGTTTTTATGTCTGTGTAAATCCATCGTGTTTTACAAGGTATGGGGGATTCTGGGAGAATCTTTTCTGTTAGTTTTTTTTTTTTTTTTTCCCCAGAACCGTGGAAATAACGTGTTTTTGCCACTGAAGCAAACTCATCCTCTCTCTGTGTGTGCTGCCGCTGAGAGTGTTAAATGGCAAAATTCATCACAACTAATTTCTATTTGCCATCTATTAGGCTACATTGTTTTGTCCTCAACGTCAGGTTAAATAATGAACCTCTCGGAATAGAGTAAATTAACCTCCACTTTATGTTCATGTCATTGTCAAATGGAAACATCACTTGTACAAATGAAAAAGATTCATTAGTAAAGCTAATGCATAGGCTCCACTCCAGTAAAAGATAAGAGCGATTGAGGCCTTGTCATAATGCAGTGTTGAACTGCTGGCTTGTTATTTATGATGCCTGCCATAATCTTTGGAGATTATTTTCAGCAATGGTAATTAGCACACAATGCATCAGGAACAATTATGGAACAATGTCTTAGCTTGACAGGTATGCCACCCTGCTGCAGGCGGGCTATGATCCATGAGAAATTCAATCAAATCTGCATGCTGCAGGGAGTTTATTAATATTTCTCCTTCCGAGGCAGTTTGAAAGGCAGCTATGCTTGACCGGCCACCCAAAAATACTTAGCAGAGTGATATGAGTGTGCTCCTTGTTAATACACACCTATCTGCACAGAGCCTTCCTGTGCACTTAGAGCTGATTAAAATAATGTCTGTGAGTTTGCTATTTACCAGGGTGAAGAGAAAATTGCTACCTTTGCTTGCTGGCCATGGGGCCTCGTTAAGGGTAGGCTGCTGCTAAAGGAGCCCTGTAACGAAGTGGCAAATTCCAGCACTGACACAAATCCTGTAAAGTCTGCTAGAAGCAGGGGGACTACGCTGATTTACAGCTCCTCACATCCCAGCTTAGGAATCAAAGTGTCCCTGATGAAGGCAACTTTCCATTGAATAGCACAAACGCAACAGCGTGGCGGTTTCTCGTTTCAGGCATCCCAACAATCCTGTGTGAAGCCTCTCCTGAGGGGTCTGGGGCATGGACAGGGCTCAAAGGAGAAACGTGGCTTAGGAGCACAGGCACAGAGTTACTGTGTGTGACACCCTTGCAGTGTAGATGCAGCCCCTGCCTCCACAACTGATTTTAGTACCTGCTGAACAATCCTTCAGGTATTTTAGAGACAACCTCACACACACCATTTTTTCCCCAATAGCAACACGAGGATCTTCCAGCCAACTTTTATCCCTTCCCTGGAGTGCATGGCAGAGCTGCACAAGCCAGAGCCAAGCTGAGGTGAGGAGAGACACAGATCAATCATGCACCAGACTTTGGAAGGACCATTGTTTTCAAACTTTGTTCAAAAATAACATTGCAAAGCTGAGAACACCTTGGCCAGCTCTTAGAGGACTTTTGGCTTCAAGTTTTCTAGGTGCACAGTTTGAGAGAACTTCCTGATAGATACTGTTTAACGTCTTGTTTGGTTGCTAATAGACTGGGGGATACTTCATCATCCTTATTCAATAAAAATACATCATCCTGCTTCTTTCTACATGCAGAAGTGGCAGTCCTAAATGCACATATCTGCCCATTCTGAATCATTATTAATGATTTATCACTGTCATCCTTTAATAGGCTTATATCATTATTAGGATTTCTTTTGTTCTTAATAATGCTTAAAGATCATTAAGAAAGAGAATTCATGTGCACGTGTCAGTGGGTGAAGAGACATCCCTAAAACAGGGGCACAGCTCTGAGTGGAGAGCAGGAGTGTGGGAGGGACTGCTGGATGCATTTAGCGGCACCAACCATATTATAAAATCATCAGTCAGAGAGGAATTGCTGCTTTTTTGTTTATTTTAACATTATTTTCCATGGGGACTGCTGCTAGGGGCTGAAAGGCATGTCTAAGTTGTTTTTTTTCTAATGCAAACATTGTTTGGTATTTCTGTTGCACACAAGCTCTTTCCTTCCTCTTGTTTGGTATTTAAATGTATGGATGGCTTGTGATTAGGAGCAGGTGGAGGGGGAGAACAGGACAAAGTGATTTTAAGTCACTCCTCTTTTGTGCCACCATCTGTTCCTGAGCTGGAGTGAAACTGAATGCACAAAAAACTGATCGGCACCATAACTTTTGCAAAGAAAATGAGGATGATCAGGAGAATCCCCGGGGACATGGGCCTGATGGGAGAGGTCACACCCTCCTCCTCTATACCCTGACAGATTGCTGCGCTGCTTTTCTGCTTGCAACAGACGAGCCACCATTTATTAATTATGGGTTGTTCTGCTGCTGAACCTAAAAATCGGGCCCCCCTGTGCTGGGTGCTGTATCAACACAGGGCTCAGTGGCAGCCATTGGCCCCAAAGACCTTGCAGTTTGCATGGAAGAAAAAAGAAAACAGATGGATACAACAAACAGACTGCAGGAGCATGAAGTAGCCATGAGACAATTATGATCCGTTAAACTATTCAGGTCAGGAAATGCACTGCAATACCATCCCCAATTGAAACTCTAGGAGGATGCTAAATGGGCAGAGGGCAGAGTGTAATGATTAGATTTGGGACAATGGATCGAACGTTCTTCTGCCGAGATTGCCACAGGATTTTTAATGACCAGTTCTGATCACAGCTTGTGTTTTACAGACTGCCCGAGGAAATTTGGTCTCCAGTTGCTTTGGACCTTCTTGCTGTGCACCTTGTGAAGGCCTGGAGGGCTTCAGTAATTTTGATGAGGTAGTCTGCAATAACAAAGGAGCAGTCAGTACCAAGGGGTCTCTGCAGCCAGAAGTGAAGCATCTCCCATCAGCAAAGAGCTTTTGCTTGCTGTAGTCATCCCTGCAAAAATACCTGTGGCTCTACACACCTAGGAGTACTGAAAGTTGCTTGGGGACAGGTTCAGGATGTTCCCAGGGTATTTGTTCAGCAAGTCTGTGAGTCAGCTCAAGGAAAGGAGCCTTCTGAGGGCACTGAAAACACCTCTCTGAGCTGCCAGCTTCTTCAGGGACGGTGCTGTGGATGTGGCATCTGAAGGAAGCCTTGTGCTCATTTCCACCCCAGATTAGGGACTATCCCTGACTGGGACAGATCCTAAAAGCAGTGCAGGGGATGAGCAGGTGTCCCAGGAGCTGGAGATAAGTGCAGATGTCCACAGCCCTCCTGCTCTGCCCCTGTGCTCAGGGACACCCAGAGCTCTGTGCGCTCCTCACTTGCCTCAGGTGCAGCCCTGCTCGCTCTGTGCAGAGCAGCACTGGGCAGGACATGGTGCTGCCCAGCAGAGAAGGTCCCTGAGGGGCTGAAGACTGTCCCAGTCCAGTATTTCCCACCTCTGTCCACCCCAAGGGGGGCTGAGATCCTTCAACCTCTGGCTCCTAAGTGGGATTCTCTGAAGGTGATGTTGGCCTGAGATCTTCAGTGATGCAAACATCCAGTGAGTGAGGACAGAGCAGTGATGTCCCTCAGAGACCTGGAAGAGTTCATTGGAGAGAGCAAAGCTCCTGACTGTTGCTGAAAGAGCCCTTCCAGGCTGTGGGGGTTCACTTGCCTTCTGGGAATGTTTGGGTTGGCTCCAACCTGTTGTAACTCTTCAGAGTTTTACATCTTTAAATCAGGTATTAAATGCTCTTCAATCTTCAGGTTGGTCCATACAGCCAAAACCCTGACAAAAACAGTTTAATGCTTTATACAAGTATTTTCTTTTTAATGATTCCGGCCAGAGATGCTGAGTTGAAGAACCAAAGTAATTTCATGTGCTTCTCCAACACCCCATTATGACATTTATGACATATTTTTCTGTTTAGAGGGATGATTTTTTCCAGATGCCAGTACATCTAAAACTACCTAATGAGATTTCCACAGATGTAGAGCTTAAAACCATCCATGGTATTTTTATTTTTCTCTCTAAGTAATGATACTTTCCAACTGAAACATTTCCCGAATAAAGCACTAGAAACAATTGAATGTGTATCAGATTCATAGAAGGAAAGGCTTTTTCATTGGCAGGCAAGTGTTGTGATTGAGCTTTTCAGCCACTTGATTTGAAATGGGTTTTATTTTCTTTGGAGATGGTCAAGACTTAAAGACAAAATTTCAAATCTAGAGTTTAGGGTGCACAGGGAGTGCTTCAAAGGCCTTGTAGATCTTCTCTGCAGTAACATTATCTTTCTACTTAGTGTCTTGCTCTATACATTGCAAAGAAAGTGTTATTGGTCACATTGTAACTGGGAAAACACAGGAACAGAAAGATGAAGTGACTAATGGGTGATTCTCCCTCTTTTCTTCACAGGGAAGAAGCCTCTGTTTCCTTGAGGACAGCTGGTGCCTGCCCTGTCTTGTATTTTCATCCTGTGAGGGATGGTGATGATGAGTGGTTTGTATCCCTCTATTCCTGTTCTTCTTGCTATCCCTAATCAGCCTACTTAGGAAAGAGGAAACCAGGATGACAAGTGCTATCCCACCAGACTGCAGGGTCATTTAGGGTGCTCAGACAAAAACTGGGAAGCTGCTCACGGTGGTTATTTGATCTGAGCCTCAGCAGGGCAGGGTATTTATATTTATATTGCTGCTGGATGGCCATTTTCATCCCTTTTGTTCTTCACACTTTTCTTTTGTAACACAGCTGATGAGATCCACAGTTTGCTCAGGATCAGGGAAAGCATCTCACTCCTGGAGAGCCTTTCCCCTAGTGAATAGGGAATAACACAAGGACAGGATCCTGTGTTATTTGGTAGCTGGTGCTGAGATTACTGGTCTGAGAATGATACCCAAGATGTGGAGACATGAGAAAGCTGTTTAACTGTGACTTGGGTGGGTGTGAGCCCTGCTATCTGCTGCTTCCCCACATGTCTTCTTACTTTCACACAGAAAAATTATTATATTCTTTCAGTGAAGAATGACCCCTATTACACTTAAAATAAATTGCAGCATTGTCTGGAAATATTTAAGCTGAATCTCTCTCACTCTTGCAAGAGCAGAACACCCACAACCAAGGAAGGGAGGCTGGGCTGTTCCAGCACTGAACTCAGCCTTGCAGATGTCTGTCACCTGTTTCTAAGGAAATGTGCAAGTGTTTGGGAAAGAGCTGGGCTTCGTTGTTATTGTGGGAATCTGAAACCACTCTGAACTTTGCCCTTCTATCCCCTTTCCAAATTTCTTTTGGATTTTTTTTTTCCTGTTTTTGGTTTTGGTTTTTTTGTTTTACAGAAGAAAAATTGCTGGGCTCATACTCCACTAACTAGTTTGCATTAAGGGGTTTTTTCTGCAAAATGCCAAGTGCTCTTAACTCTTGCCCAAGCCAAAGCTGCTCATCACCTTGCCAGAACTGAGCTGCAAGATCCAGATTTGGGCCAAGAGCTAGAAAGTCAATGTGCAGTTGGTGTTAGCTGATCCCTTCAGCCAACGCCCCCACTCCTGGCTGGGCAAGGCTGTCACTCAGCATCACACATGGAATTAATGCATAAACCCAGACTGTACCTGCAGCAGCTTTTCCATTCGTGGGGCCCACACCTCTTGCCCTACTAGGCAGAGAGCTGGGCAGGGAAGCAATGAGTAATTTGTCTTTTACCTGCTGATGGGAGCTGCTAAACAAAATACTATTGGGCCCTCAGAGAAAGGCAGAAGCTGGATGTCTGCAGAGCAGGAGAGGAAACCTCCTGGCCTGGATCTGGCCCTCATTTTCTTCCTGAATGGCCCAGAACTTGTTTATTCCCCTTTCACCTTCCAGCTACTGCATGGGAATCTTTACTGCACTCCGTCACCAAAATCCTGTGCCTTCACCCCGCAGCTTGCCAGGTCATTGTGCCTCTCAGGAAGGTGAAGAACAGAAAGCCTGACAAGTGGAAAGCATGGCATGATGTTTGTCAGGAGGAATCTTCCCAAACTGGTGCCATTGCTATGCAGGAGCCTGTCCTCCACCCCAGCACAATCCTGTCTTGGATAAGCCTCTTTCCAGCTGCAGATTGTGTGGGCAGAGCTCAACTGGCTCCACTTCTCCACAGGAAACAAACACTCTGCAGAGTGGGATGTTTTACAGGAGAGGTGTGCCACATCTGGCACAACCTCACAGACACCAAATTGAATAAATCAAAATCAGGATCAAGAGAATCATCCAGCTGCTGTATTGGGTGGGACTTCCAGCTGAGATCACTTTGGATCCAGAAGCAGATTTTTGTCCCTGCTAACAAAAGAGGTATGGACTGACTTGGAGTCAAAGCCAACCTACCACTCACTCACTGAAATGTTTTGGTCTTAGAAACCACCTTGAAAAAGGTGTAAATAATGTACACTTTTGTATTCCATGTAATAAAATGGTTCCTGGTCAGCTACCCTGTCAATTAAGAATTATACACCCACCCCTTTTAATGATTAATCAGATGTCAGGATGTATGTGCTCTCCCAGCATATCATCCCATGGCAAGCAGCAGTACTTTTACAAATGTAGAAAGAATAAAAAAAAGAAACAATAATAGGAAAAAGAATTATTTTTATGTGTACTTGTCTTAAGACATATTTTTCCATTCAGTAATTTGAAAAAAATAACCATCTGGAAAAAATCATATTATGGACAAGGCGTGTCATGACATTTACAGCAAATATTTTTGCTGTTAGTATCAAAACCAGCTCTTTGCTCTATCAAGGGCTGAATATTCATATACACATAAATGTTCAGTAAATAAAAGGGCCTCTGCAGAAACTCAGAGCTGGGCAATCTTGTGCTCCTAGCATTCACACTCTCATTTGTTTATACTTCTTTGAAACCCATATTTTTTACATCTCACATGTGAGTGCCTGGAGTTCCTTTCCCTTTGCCCCTCTGGTCCCAGGAGAATGACAATAAATGGCCCTAGAGTGGAAGAAGTCCTGATGTAAGTAAAGGTATCACAGGAGGCTACAAGGTCATGGGCCTAAATGAGGCAAACTTTCCAAAGAAATCACCAAGATGATTTATAATCATGGGCAACCTTGTTCAGCCAGAAGAAGAAATGAAATGTGTGCATCGTGCAGCAGGTTTTGAGAGGCAGCAGAGAAAAAACCCAAGAGCTTCTCTCACATTCTAGATGGGATGTTGGCCCTCTGGCAGAAGTGCTTGGGGTGGGATGGCAGCTCCCCTCTCTTTGGGACCTGTCGCCCTGTTTTTGAAAGCCTTCTGAAAAGTTGATATTCTCGAGTCAGATTTTCTCACACATTGTACTAAAAACACCAGCTTTGTTTCCATTCCTTCTTGGAGAAGGGAATCTGGTGGACTGGTCACTTCACCAGTCTGGTTGAGAGGTGGGATTTCATCTTTCAATCCTCTCACACTTTGCAAACCCTATAAAATTGTGTATCCATAGTAAACGTCTCTCTCTTTTTGGGGGCCTCAGCTGTTCTCTTAATTGTGGTGAAACCCTGTCCTTCTTTCGTGCCCGGGTGCTGCAGGTACTGCAGGGACCCTCTTGGGACTTTGCTGAGGTAAAAGAAGCTTTGTTCAGGCTCAGACTTGGTTAAAGTCTGTGTTTGAAGGTGAATGTGTGGTTTGCACGAGGTGTGAGCCTTGCACAGGGTCTCCTCAGAGAGGCTGGGTGTGTGTCCTGCACCCTGCTTGGGTCCTCTGCAGCCCTCGGGCTGCTGCCTGTGCTGGGGCACTGGAGCACATTCCCAGGGGGCTGCAGTGTCCTGTGTCCCCCTGAGAGCCACCCCCAGCCCCCTGCAAAGGGGCAGCTCTGAGGGAAATGTTTCCATGAGCACCATGCCTTGAAAAGGTGAGTGGAAGTGAGGTGTCAGCACCTGTGTGGGGGTGGCAGAGAGCAGGAAATGAAGGTGTTGGTTTACAGAATGGTGATGCTGGCAGCCACAAATTCCCAGGGTGTGGGTGTTTGGATGCACAGGTTTCCCTGGGGCCAGTCTCTGCCTGTAATATCCAATACCACTTGTAATTCCAATTACCATCCCTACTGCAAACTCACATACATCATAGGTTTCAAGTGTCCCTCTAAAAATAAAACTTAAAATATTAACTAACACTGTAGAATATATCAGCCAGTACTGATATTTCTATATTTA
The DNA here is from genome assembly GCA_013400775.1 of Chaetops frenatus. Taxonomy (NCBI): domain Eukaryota; kingdom Metazoa; phylum Chordata; class Aves; order Passeriformes; family Picathartidae; genus Chaetops; species Chaetops frenatus. Next base: position 1,082,764 of record VZTR01014594.1, read on the forward strand.
TTTATTGCCTTTATTATGCAATAATTAAAATCTAGAAGAGAAAAAATAATTCTTCCTTTGTTTTGCAAGGATTTTGAACATAAGACATGACCATGAACATGAACATGATTTTGAACAAGAAACAGGCATTTAGCAAATATGACTATTTAAAAATATATTTGCCCTTTAGCATCTTACAAGTACTGCCTCCTGGGGTACCTCCACAAAGCAATGGTGTAGCAAACAGGTTGTTGTTTAAGCCCAGGCTTAAAAACCCTGAGATCTCCTTGAAGTGGTAACATGGTAATTCTTAATCTCAGCATGATACTCCTTTGACAAAAAGGAACAGTGATTCTTTCTCTGGGAGGAGGGTCAGTGGAAATGAATCTTCTTAACAAAAATCAATATCCCAAAATTTGAAATCAGTTGATGCAACTATCTGCAATTCAGCTTGCTTATTAACAGACCCAGCCAATCAGTTCCATGTGCTCCCTGTTGCTAAGTTGCCTCCATAAACAAATTGATTAATTGATTTTTTTCCCCCCCAAGGCCTTTTAGTGTATAAGCAGGTCAGGCAGCTATGATTTCATTTTGCTCATCTACTCGGCACTGGCTTTGTAAATCAGTTTGGAATCCCAGCTCTTCATCTCAAAGATCAGCAGTGTCACCTGCAAGCTCAGATGGAGAAACTTCATCTCTCTGGGAAGATGGGGAGAGTGGGACTGGGTTTCAATGGCAGAGTGGAACCATCTCCTCTGGCCCTGAATTTGGAGCACTTGGATCAGAACTTGCACTTGCAGCTTCAGGTCTAGGTTAAAATGGAAAAATCCCTAAGAAACCAAAGTGTGTTTTTAATTTGGCTTTTTCTTCCAGCTGTTTCTGAGTGAGATCTTGACTGAAAATCTGTTTGAACAGGCTAATATTAACCTGCTTCCATGATTTGAGGCCAGATTGTAGTGAGAACAATGTCTCAGATTTGAGAGATGTCACGTTTGGCCCGAGGCCTCAGTTTGCTATTAAATTTGTGTTTCATGTCACCTCTAAACGAAGGCTGCCTTTGCAGCTGGTCTTGGCTGCCTGTTCTGCTGAGCCTGGTACTGCTTGAGAATTCACCACAATGTTTTGAAACTGACACTAAACAAAATTTAAAAATTAAGAAAAATTAAAGACCATGGACAGAAGAGGAAACTTTGAGTCTTCACTGCATCAGCAAGTAAGAAAGAGGCCACAAAAGGCCACAGCTGGAGAGAAGGAAGCCATGAGGAAAGGAAGAGCCACAGCTGCCTGTTATTCCTGATGATGCAGAGTGGAGCAGGCTGGTTGCAGGCAACTCCTTTCTAACTTCCTTTTTTAGAGATCCCATTTCTCGTCCTGCCCTTCTACCCTGCATTTGAGAGGTAAGACAAACATCTTGCTGGATGGCTTCAGAGGCTTGTTACCAGCAGCAGAACATTTAACTCCTCAGCAAAGGCTTGCTGGGCTGCTGTTTATTTATTTACTTAATTAGTTGTAGTGGGATTGAATTGATCCCTAGTCTTAGAGGTGAATGGGAAACATCCATGTGCAAGGAATAACTGCAGGACCACTGCAAATGGCAACTGCTACCCTGGAGATGTGTGAAGGTTATTACTTGAAAATAGTGAGGGAACAGAAATTGGGGCTGTTTTAGGAGATGGCAAGATGGGCTTGTGTCCACTGGATGTCCTAGGAAAGTGATCAAACCCAAAAGGGTTTGTTCTAGCCAAAATTTGGAATGCTTTTCATTGTCAAAAGGTGTCTTTCCTGAGTCTGGCTACACATTCCAAACTGTGTGTCCAGTGGGTATTTGGGTATAAAAGCAGTCATTTCAAAATATGAATAGTTTAAATACTCACATTTCAGATCCTTCTTTCATTTCTGTGTCCCTGCACCTCACATAGCCAAGGAAGTCAGAGAATGTAATAACTTACAGAACTTTCTGGAATCAGTCCCTCTGAACCTCCCTCATTTTTACCTCTTAAAGATGTGCAGTTGGTGTTTTGTTTTTCTTTTCTTTCTTTTTCTGTTTTTGTACCTTTTCACAATTCTTCACAAATTGAAAAAAAAAGGACACAAACTGAAAAAAAGCATTAAGAGAACTGGAAAAAAAAGACAGCAAAAGTGAAGAGGAAAAAAATGCGTGAAATATCAATGATTCCATCACTCTCAATGACAAACCCTAGAAAAGAAGAAAAAAGAAGGGTAAAAACCCCTTAAAAATTACTCCAAATACTATAAAGTGAAAAGTTTTGAGAAGAAAAAACATGTATATTTGTTTAAATCTCTTCCAGTGCTATCAGTTTAGTTTAGAAACATAAGTGTTGAGTCAACAGCTTTGAAATGTAGCCTTTTAAACAGAAGCCTTCTCCAGGAGGGATTTATGGTCTTTGGTAGAGAAAGGCTGATGCTTTTTGGGAGCCAAGTTTTGAACTGTGCTTTGGGTTGAAGTCTAAAATCTTGCAAATTTTGTTTCTGTAGATTTTATTTACAAAAGCATTACAAAAGTAGTTGTAATGAACTGTTGGTCCTTTTCCCATTTTAGATTAGATGCAAAACCAGAACACTGCTGGCTAATTCAGACCTTGGGAGTTGTGCCTGAATTTATCCCAAAATTTAGAAACATTAATCTTCAAGATTTTGGCTTTTACCTATCTCCAGTCAAAATATGTTTTGCATGACTTCATCACTTTGCTAAGTGAATTGAAAGCAGCTAATTGCTTGTTTGTTTCTTTAGTCTCAAAGTAATTAAACGTTCATTCTCTCCATAGCTGGAACAATACTCTGAAGCAGAAAAAAATTAAGGTTTTTTTTTTTATTACTACCAAGGGTTTTGTTCTTGATCCTAACAATAGAATTCAAGGTGATCCAAGGTAATAAGGCCTCTTCTCCATAGATTTCAGGTCTCACCAAACATTAATTGAATACCTGTGGCTGGTTTTTCATCGAGTAGGCTCAATTTTCTTCATAGTAGTTGGTCTGGAGCTGTGTTTTGGATTTGTGCTGGGGATAATTCAGGGCCATTTTCAGAACTGCTGAGCAGAGCTTACACAGAGGAAAGAATTGGAGGGACACAGCCAGGACAGCTGAGCCCAACTGACCCCAGGGATATCTCAGAGCACGTGGTGTTTTTCTCAGCATATAAAGCTGAGGAAGAAGGAAAAGGGGGATGTTTGGAGTGAGAATGGTTTGTCTTTCCAAGCACCCATAACAGTGTTTTGTGGCCCTCTGGGGTTAAACCATGACAATACCTCACCTAAGAGACAAAAGAGGCTAAAACTCATATGCTCTGATGTATTACATCAGCTTTAAATGTAGGGAAATTAGGGCATAACTCTGCCAAGAGACACCTCTGAGCATTGGTCTGTGCAGCCAGCCAGCCAGCAGGGTGAGAAGGGTGTGCAGTGTTCCTGGGACTGGTGCTGGTGCTTCCTTTGCCCTCAGCCAGGATCACAGTGAGACCTCAGAGGTTCTCTGGATCCCACCAGCTGGGACAGCCCTGGGTTGTGCCCCTTTTCATACAGCTAAATGACCCCAGAGCAGAATGCCATGAAGAGTGACAGGCCCGTGTATATTTAGAAGTAGGAAAAGAAGATCTTCCTATTTCCACCCATGGCCTTCCCTGGTTCTTGCTGCTTTTTTGTTTTGTTTTGTTTTGTTTTTCTCCTCTTGCTACGTTGACCCTTATATACATTTCTTTACTGTACTAAAAATTTCTTTTATACATCAAAGAAAAGAGCCCTAAAAGATCCCTTCAAATGCCAAAACCTCTGCAACTGTGGGGAAATGTGCTGTGACATTCAAGTTTAGGCATGTTTTACCTTTGACTGCCACTTTCAATCGCTAGAGGAAAGAGGGACCTTTTAATATGGGTCTTGTTGAGTGTTCATTTTCTTTTCAGAGGTAGGGCACTAACTCTGCCATCCCCAGGAGTGTACGACCTCTATCCTTCAAAAAATATGACAGACAAAAACACCCATCATCATTAATCTTAAACTTTATCTCTGATTAGCACATCAGCAAAACAACCTTTTCTTATGCCACCGTTTGACATGCTGGACACATGTCAGGAAGACACGGGCCATTCATATCTTATCTTGCATTAAGAAGAGTTATCCAGAAATGTACCTTCATTACTGCGACAGCCATGTCAAAAAGAATCGATTTATTGTCAGCGTGTGCAAGCTAACAATGTTAATGGACTCTTCAAACATCTCCTTCTCATTTGTTTCCTCCATGCCTATCAAAGAGACAAAGTGAGATGGTTGCCAAGCTCTGGGGAGTGGGGTGTGTGTTCAGAGAGTCCATGGCTGCTCCTTGGGCTGGCTGTGATGAAGTGAGATGGGGCTGCAGGAGGAGGAATTCGGAAGAGGCTTCTCCAGCTCTAGGAGAGACTTAGAGTAGAACTTCAGCTTCCTCTGCTGCTGTATTTCCTCTAATAGTTCTTTTGGGGATTAGCTAGCAATGAAGTTGGTTACTCCATCAGTTAGCAATATCTGGAAAGGATTTACCTGCATTTCACCTCTGTGTATTTACTTGTGGCTCTCTCTGATGCAGCCAAAGGCTTGAGCCAGTGGTGCTCAGCACTGCTGTGAAGGAGAGATGTCCTCTGGAGCTGTCAGAAGGTGAATGTTTGATATTGGGCAGAAGTGTTTTCTCCATTGTGTCTTTGCCAAGCCAGTCACTGGGAAACCTATTCTGAGAAAGACTCTGCATTCCTGCTATGAATGAACTCTCCTTTTGCCAAAGTATGACTGCCTGTCTGGTGCTAATCAGTGGTAACAGGATGACCTTTGCGAGTGAATAGAGCAAAAGGCAATTTGTCTTATAGAACTTGTACAACTGTTTTGTTTAATGAAACAACATGATTATAATCTTCCCACAAAGGCACATAAACAATTAGAGTAAATCTGCCTCACATGTTGCTAGGTGTTTACATAACTCATCCTTCTCTCTTATCAAATAATGTGTACAATGCACTCCTGACTCTGGCAGGACTTGGATCATGTAAGCTTAATCAGACCTGATAAACAAATGTGTTTCCTATAATGCTGGAAGAGCATCAGCACAAGTCAGCACACATTAATTTATGCACTCAGGTTCTGTTTTAAAAGAGACTCCCAGTCCACCAGTGTTTAGTATTTAAACAACCAGAGGAAATGCAGAAATGGATGCTATTAGCAAGGGCATTGATATTACTCTCTTGGTGCTGCTATATTCTTCACTCATTCCAAAATATCAGTTTTTGGGTTGAGTTTCTTACTTGAAAGAGGATTGAGAGGGCCAGGTTGCTGGTACCTGTGTTTTATTATTTCAAGTTAAAGCTATCACAGATTTATTTTTTGGCAAGAATTTGCTAAGCATGCACCAAAGAGGGCACAAGAAAATTTCTTCTGCCTACTTTGGCACTGCCCTGCTTGTCTGGTCTTGGTTCGTTCAAATGTCATTTCACAGAATGATCAAACTGCTCACAGAACCCTAAGATCTGAGTCTTAAAAGTTTTATTTTTCTCTTTCTTTTTCTTTCTTTTGTTTTTTTTCTTCTTCCCAATTTATGTGGGGAAACTACAGAAACTACTTTCAGTGCACAGGAAAAAGTGCGTTAATGTGCCAACATCAAGTGAATTCCACGAGTCTTCTATTCATTTAACTCCTGCTTCCTCTGCCTGTAATTTATGTCAGTTCAGTTATGCTCCTCCAGGGTGTGCTACTAAAAGAAAAAAAGAAACAGGTATTTAGCCAAAAAGAGGTGTTTTGGGCTCCAGAAATCAACTTGCACCTACTGACAAAGGAAAAACAGACATGTTTTGCCAAGAAACAAATAACCAGGCCTATTTTCTTAGTGAGAGGTATAAGGTTTACAGTTGGAAGGTATAACATTTACATTGTTCTGTAGTGATCTCCCTCTACTAACACATATGCAAAACAAACAAACCCCAGCCTCCCCCGCCCCCCATTTCTCCCTGTGGATGACCTTGTACGTGCATGACCCTGCTCTAATACCTTGGGGTGACTTCGTGCCTGTCGAGGACTGTTTGGTGACGAATCTGACCCAGCCCTTGGGCCTGAACACGGCCCTGCAGCTGGGAGTCATTAACTCTGAGCCCAGGTTTGACTCGGGCTCCTGGATACTAAAGCTGACTATTGGATAGTGTGAGACAGACCGAGTCCAGAACTCTTAGCCAAATACAGTAATGTTACAAACAAAGGGCTAAATTACTTCTGTTCATGGAAAAGTACTTTCACAGTGAGCAAAACTCAAATTCCTCCTCCCCCTGTCCCCTGGTTCTGGCCCCCTCCCCAAAACCAGCCGAGTCCTAGAAGCCTCAGATTTGGGGGCTGGGGAGAGCCTGTGAGGCTGGTTTGCTGAGAGAGATCAGGTTGCACAGTGCCCTTTGTTAGACTCTATAAGTTGATTATGCTAATTGGAGCCCTGAGATTCCTCAAACATGCCTGTTAGATGTTTCCTTCCCCTTTGGCAGAGCCGGGACCGGCGCTGTACAAGGCCCTCTGTGGCTGTAGGGATGCAGGAGCAGATGAAGGCTCAAGGAGAGGGAACAGCTGCTGGTCCATCTTTTTATAGAGGGCAAGGAGAAGATGTGCCATGAGAATATCAGAGCCTGTTTTCTGAGGTCCTGGCTGAAACCATGTTACTTCCCTCCATAAATTCTGGCAGGCACTAAAGCCTCATCTATAAAAGAAAGTGAGAGATAGAGAAACTCTAAAGACAGGCTCTGAGTGGGTGGGAGACTTGATTAATTGCAATGTCAGACAAAAAGAGAAGGACATATTTTAAAGTAGCAGCAAGACCTTTCCACTGAAATAAAGTAATTCTTAAATCTGCTCTGCTACACGGGCATTAATCTCGAGTCCCTCCTAGAAAGCCAATGGAGGTGATGAGGGTTGGCAAGGGGAAAGTGAGAACAAGGTCTGCCCTCTAAGTACTGAGAGAAACAGGGTGAAGGAAAGGAATGATGTCCCTTTCTCTGGGGCATTTAATTGACTGGCATTTGGATAAACCCCTCGTGCTGGAGCAACCTGCCCTACCCCACCTTCTGCATCTTCTGCTATTTATGTCCTGGATGCCTGTTCCTCTTGTGCCAGTGGTACAAGTAACACTTTAAAATTAAATCTGTGAGTCACAGAACCCCTGAGCTTTTTATTTATGGTTTTAGTATTTGGAAGTTTCATGTAAAAATTAACAGGGAGTGCTAATTGTTCAAAATTGTCTTCTCAATAAATTTATTCCAGGGGAACCCTCATATAGAGCATAAGGGAAACTATATGGAAAACATTTTAACTGTTGAGGTCTCAGTGCTCCTCCCTTCCAGTTCCATAAACAGCTACTGAAAGGACAAGAGAGAAAAATCCTTTTCTACTTTTACTAGTTGTGTCCACAGAAGTCCCATTTCTAATCTCTCATGAGAGGAACTACAGAGTAACTATTTGTAATATTTAGTGATTTATAGAGCTGGAGACAGTGAAAGCATTTACTATTAATGGGGAGCATCATTTGCAACAATTGTCTGCACTTTGAGAAGTTATACGGGTAAAGCTCACTCAACAGCAAATCCCATTCCAGTGGAAACTGTACAGACTGTTGAAGAGGAAAAATACACTATGGGAGAGAGAAATGTGTTTAATTTCCAAAAACCCTACCCAAACATGTGCAGCTTAAGAGGTTAAAATCTTTTATAGTTGAAATGCTATGTACCTTGCTAAGGTGCTCTATTTTAATTTTCTTCTGGTTCTTTTAAGACGAAGCTGGAGATAAACAAGGATGGTTCTGAGATCGCTGGTGTCAATGGGAATTGCTTGATTCACTTCAGTAGACTTTGGTGTTAAACTTAAATGAAGAGATCTGAACTGGGATGAAATCTCTAGCCTGCTGAGGCCAGTGGAAACACAGGCACTAATTTTAATGATTTTTGAACCAGACTCTGAACACCAGATGAAGTTTGACTCCAAAGGTTGGTGGAGTTAAATGCATTTGTTCAGTCTTGGGGATCAAACCTTAAAAACATCCTCAGGAGCAAAACATATATTTAATGAAAGTCCAATCATCATCAGACAAATCAAACTCCTTAGATTTCAATTGAACTTACCCCAGATTGATGGAGAGTCAATTTGGCCAAATATCTGAACAGAAATTTCTCCTTCAATAACTATTTATTAAAATGCAGTTCCCAGACTGAGTTTCTGTTATTGAGGTATAGGTTCAGGATGGGCTTCCCCCTATTCATACTGATGACATGGTATGTACAGTACATGCTGAAGGAAGTGCACAAAAGTGCTCTCCTTTAGCTGTTAATCAGCTTACAGCTTCTTGCATGGAAAATGCTAAATTCTGGACTGTGATCCTGGCAAATAACCAAAGGGGAAGTGGATTTTCAAATGCTTATTTTATTAATCTTTAAATATCGCCTCACTAGGGCTCCAGGTGCTGAGTGGTTTATAACACTCTAAATTGTAATCATGGATAATTTTTAATCCTGTGCATACATTCCATGCAGCTGAATGGGGATCTCACTGTAAAATGAAGAGCTGCCTACCAGATCTGTTCCTTGTCTCTGGCACAGCAGCACAAAGGAAATCTCCTGCTAACCCATCAAGCCCTTGAATGATTTGTAAAATACCATAAGAGTCTGAGAGCATTTAAAAGGAGGAGAAAGATAGAGAACTGCACGTTCCTGCCCCCGGCACATCAGCCAAGTGGGATCTAATCCAACCACCCCCTGTAGTTAAATGAAGAACTTGACTAATTTTTGGATCAAACCCAGGTATTGCACTGCCTCACATTAACAGCAGTTCCACTTATCTTTGAGTTGGATTTTCCTGACTTTGTTTCTCTGCAGATAGTTCATTGCTTGAGGGCTGGAGGATTTGCAGGCCAACAATATCTGAGTTTTTCACTGCTATCTTCATGTTTCAGGCATATTTTTATGAGGAACTTAGGGGTGCTGCATTGTGACAATAAGTTTATTCAGTTGGCACAAGAGATAGTTATCAAAGGCTTCAGCTCATCCTCTTTTCAGCATTTGTTAGCTCAGGGGTACAAGGTGCAGACCTGATTCACCTATTGACTGTGGCTTCCTTCCAGCAGAGGGTAGTGGTGTAAGTGATGGGTTTTTTTAAATTACAGAAGGGATTGTATATAGGTCTATCTGACTGAGGAATAATCATTGGAGGTAGTCAAACAGGGCTGGCAGCTGGCAGGGTTTGGGGAGGTGGGGGAGAATTTCACTGCAAATTGAATTTTAAGAGGATCTATGTGATAAAAAGAGGCCTCCTAATGGAGGTTAGTGCTCGTTCCCTGTGAAAAGTCATCAGGGTTTGGATGGCTGGCATTTCTAATTCTGTTAAGTGTCAAAATCGATGCTTGATGGGTCTGTGGGAGCCAGGGAATGGGCAGCCTGTGCTGACAAACCAATGTGGGACAAGAAAGGGACGAGCAAGGGACTTCCCAGAGTAAGAGTGAGATGTCTTTTGAAATTTAATTTTCTTAATAAGGTTTTAAAAGCATTTAAAAAAAATTAAATAACAGGGCCATTTCTACCCTCCTCCTAAAATAAACCTCGAGTTTCGTTTGCAGTTTTCCACATGTAAGCAAAGGGCCTGTTGTTGCAACCCTGGAATGCTCCCAAGCAAATGATGCTTCTTTATTGAAAGCAAATGAAGAAAAAAGAGACTCTGTCAAGGGGAGAGAACAGTTTAATTGGATTAAAACCTATGAGCATGTACAGTAGGGGAGGAGAGAGCTCCTCTATCCCTGATTCCTGTGGAGAAGGTAAGGAGATTAGCGGGGGGTGAAGTGAGATCTGTGCAACGCAACACAAGCCATCCAAAGGCTGGAGTTAGCCAGCCCCAGAGGAATTGCTGGTTCCTTTGGGGTGGCTGGGGAGTTCTCCCTGGAAAAGGGTGCCTGGCAGCGCTCATTAGAGGCAGTGCAGGTCTCCTCTGGTACTGAATGCAAATTAAGGAGCAATATTTGTGTTTGTGGTTCATAAGCAGTCAAGTGGTTTGTCCAAAATACATTTTGCTTTTCCTCTAAAGGGGCAGACTGTAGATTGGAGCCTCAGATTTTTTTATGCATTTTGAATGACTCGCTCCCGCTCTGGTCTTTCATCCCCACACTGTTATTGAAAAGAACTCTGAGTTTTGAATTCCTTTTCATGCGCTCTTGAGGAAGCAGGAACTTTGCAGAGGAAGGCACAGTTATGCTGAACAACCAAGTTGGGAGGATGTAGAAAGTCATTTGTTGGGATGTGCTGGGGATAAAACTTGGACAGAGAGGATCTTTGCAAACTCAGTCTTACTGCAAAGCCACAGCTAATGATGGTCCAGGATCAAACCAAAGTATTCCTGAGCTCTCAGGCTGGTATCCTAATTCTAGACCCAAAATTTGTGAAGGGTTCAGGGGTTTAGAAGTTCCTCTCAGCATTGAGGAAATGTGGTTCCTTAGCCATTTCTGGAATAACTTTCCGAGTCACACCAATGTTACACTTCTAAAGCCCAAATCTTATTGTAAACTGAAATTTTGAGGCCTAGGATGTGGCTGCTGCCCCTCATCTCCCCTCTCCCCCCAGAAGGGATGGAGGGTGGAACTGGGCCGGGTGATTGCACATCGAGCCAGGGACAGGGAAACGAGGAAGTTTTTCAGGTTGGGTTGGGGGAAGGGGTTTTGATTTGAATACGAAGAAGCATTTGGAGCCAAACCAGCAGCAGATTGTGGTACCTTCTTAATTCTGTGAGCCACACATGAATGACCTTTTTGTCTGCCTCCGCCTGCCTGCATTGGAGGGGCTCCCCCCCTGCCCTTCCCCACCGCACACACTCATTGATAATATACATGTGCTAAATAGGATTAACTCTCCCTCATCTGCATGAGTTGTTTCTCTCCCTTGGCCACTCTGCCCGGCTTCCCCCTCTCCTCTCCCGCTCCCTGCAGCCCCCCAGCTCCTTCTGGAGCTCCATGTGGGCCTTGTGTGGAGTTTAGCTCGCTCATTGTAGGGCAGCTGGTAATGGGAGCGGGGCTGAAAAGCCGGCTGTCAGGCTCAGTGCTCGGGAAGAATAGGCGGGCGTCTGCTCCGCAGCTTTCCCTTTGATAGAGAAGGATAATCCCTGCTATGAGAAGGCTGAGTCAAATGGAAAGGGAGAGTGAGCCCAGCGCCCTCCCACAGCCCCGGAGCAGCACAAATTGCAAATCCCGGGATTTGAGTGGAGACGGCTCATCCCGCTAAGCACCTTGTGATGAATCCATTTCATCCTGGAGGTGGAGGGAGGCAGGGAAGCCGCTTCCTAGAGGAGAAGTGCCCTTTTTGCAGCCTGAGCAGAGAGCTGGGACTAGCTCATTTCCCTCCAGGATATGGGACAAGGTGCAGGACTGTGCCCCCTCCACTCATGTTTCCCTTGGGAGCATTCCCAGCCATGAGCAGTGAGGGGACACTGGGAGGTGAACTCGCTCAGCACTGCCAGGATCTGACCTCCCAGGCTTCTTCTCCATCAGCAACCATCCCATTCTTCGAATTGGGAACAGGTCTCAGGGTGTGGGTCTGGGATGTGGGGAGTCAGTACTAAGGAGGATGCACTGGTGCCTGAGGGGCTCCTGCAGCTGGTTTAGGAAGTGGATGTGAGACACCCCCAGCAGGAGAAATGTCACTGCAGAGGTGGGAGAGGGTTGTTTGAAAATCCGTCCCAGTGTGCAGCTGCGATGGTTTATTGGTATCCCATCAGTTATGGACTCACCTTAAGAGGAAACACCCCTGGTTCAAAGTCTCCTCTCCAGCTCAAGCAATCTGGAAACTTGAATTTTCATAGTTCACGTGGATGCTTTACTGTCAGTCAAGCATTGCTTGGGTGTCTGTGACCATATCTCACTTTCTGCAAAATAGTCCTTCATTTTGAAATGTTCATCCATCAAGAATCGATGACTTAAAAGTCACCCAGAAAGAAGCCTTTTTCTCTTCTGCATGTAAGTTTTATGGGTCTGGCATTCCCTCACGTGTACCCAGAGGTTTAAAACAATGTTCAGTCAGGATGTTAAATAATTTTGTTCACTGATGTTTACAAAAATCCATGGTTTAGGATGTGGGCCAAGTATTACCATGCTGCTCGGTAACACCCATGGCCCACTGAGAGAAGAGGATGAGGCAGAGCCAAGACAAGAAACAAGAAATATAAACCAGTGAGAAGACAGCAAGGTTTTTTAGCTGAGCTTTGCATTTCTTTTGTATATTATGTTAAATCAACTCTTGATCAAGCCAAGAGTGGCTTATCCACTCTTGGTGCATCCAGTCCTTTAGATGAGTTGAGTTTAGCTCCAGATTTAACACTTCGTTCCCTCACATTCTCCAATGATGAATATTTACCTGTGCTCACTCAACTCTTCCGATGCAAAAACTTTGGGTTAATGTTTCCACAAAACAGGTTTTCTACGAGCTCCCTCTGCTTCCAGCCAGCCTGGGAGGGCAGTAGGAGAAAAGCAATGTTTCAGGGCCTGCTCTTCCACATGGGATCCAAAAACAGAGCAGCATAATAATCAAATGGGTGGCACAAACCGAGCGTTTGAGAACCTGGAAGGAACTTTTGTTTCCAATTCAGCTTTCAAAAGAGGCAAAAGGCCAAGGGCTTTCACATTATTTATTCCAACCCATTTTCCCATCCTTACTTGAGGCTCAAACAAAAGTGGCCCACGTCGAGCCCTGCAGATGGATTAGCAATCAAGCACGCAGCTGCACATACCTGGCACTGGAGTGCTCGTGCTAGCCAGCCTCCAAAGAGCAGATCTCATTTTTACTTTTGGGTGCTGGAATGTGGGAGTGGGTGGAAGGGCCAGGATATGAGCAGTCTCGGCAGATGTTTCACAAGAAGGAAGTGAATCTATAGTTTAGGCAATCCGATTTACTTGGATCTCCAGATTTGTTTTCTTGGAAGGTTTTTGAGTTTTGCTGGACTTTCTGGTGGAGGTTTGGGCTGCAGCTTAATTTTTTAGAATTTATTTTCCGTTATCCCTTTGTGTAGTCTTCCTCTCCTCCTCTTGGGATTGTCCAGATCATATTGAAGGGAGGGGCTGACCTTGCTCCATGAGCAGTGAGAAATATGGCAGCTCGTCTCCAATGTAAAAGTCTTCATCATGTCACTATCACTAACAGCTTTATCTTTATCATCCTAGGTAGACCTTGGAAGCCTTTCCCTAATTAATTTCAAAATGCTGATCATTATTCATAAGGACTGACCCGATGAATACCAGCTAAGTGTGACATCTCAGTGTGTCACAATCCTGTTAATCTGAGGGAACAGTCTGCTGGACAACAAGCTCCCCTCCAAAGCTACAGAGAGCTCAAAATACTGACAGCAGGTCAGGTAAATTTCAAGGGCTTGTTAGAACTCTGAGTTTAATTCTCTTGAAAGGTTTGCACTCGAAACCTGGCCCATGGTGGGCTTGAAACCACACACCCCACAAATGGCTCCACCTAGACAAGGAGCACAAAGAGGCTGCCAGAGTGGAGTGAGATTTCAGTGGAGATTTCGGCTCTTTTCAAACTCAGAAAAATTAAGGAAACAAGAAGCAGAGTGAGCTGGAAACAAAATGCCAGGGGCTGGATTTGCCCAGAGGAACACAATGTTGAGGTGGGCAATGGGAGTCCATGATGAGGAGTTTTCTGCTGCTGCAGAAATGCCCAGCCCAGCAGGAATGCTTTTCCCTCTCTCTGTGCTGAGCAAAGATCCTCCTCCACAGGAAATACAAGGATTGCCTCAAGGTGCACAAGGTGCCCCCTGAGCAGCCAGACCCCTGTCTTTGTGCGTGTGCAGGTCAGCAGAACGTTGCAGGGAAGGTGCTGCACGCCTGTGTGCACACATCAGGTTGTAAAAATCTGTGAGAGCCTCTCACAGAAAACTGATGGGCAGGGCTCCCTGTAATGCAAAGCAGCCTGTGGTCTGTTTGCACTTGGAAATCTTGGAAATGGGAGTGAGGTCTGCGTTGGCACAGGGAAAATCCTGAATCCTCACAGCCAGCAGTGCTGGCAGCCAGAGATGATCGTTGTCAATAATGCACAGGAAGATTGTGCCCCATTGTTGTGGTTCATTATTGAATTACATAATTTTCATTTTTTCCATCCTTAAGCTTTGCCACTTAAAATGGTTTGTCCTATGCAATCAAATGTGATCCTTGAGCCTCAGCTCAAAAACCCAATAACAATGAGCATTCTCTGGAATGGAAAAACAGAAAGAAAATACAGGGGCTCTGTAGTGATTCACTTAAATATGTGTGTGTAGGATCTAACCAAGAGCCTGATACAAAAATACTGAGTGATCTGTATCCTGACCACCACTTCGAAGGCACTGATACAATATCTTGGTGCTAGATCAGCCTGATCTCCTGACCCCAGGGAAAAATGCCTCTGGCATGAAGTGGGGCAGCAGGCAGGATAATTTTCTCAAGGATTTTATTGGCTCTCTGATGAGAAATTTGATCACAGTTTAAGCTCCCCAGTATAGCATTTGCAATGGACTTCAAGTTTTGACATGGTGATCCCTGTGGCTCAGCTGAAGAGAGGTAACTTTTAAAGTGAAATTCATGCAATTTCTTGTGATGATGTCAGTGAAAGCCAAGATGTGGATACCCAAACATTGAGTTCAAAACTGACAGAATTACTTAATTGGTATGATTGCTTTTATAACACACCAGGAAGCCATGGGAGAACCGAGCTGAATATTAGAGAGCAGGAAAGAATCTGCACTGAGAAGTAACAACTTTGTCTAAGCCCAGTTATCTTACTCCATCAAGAATTAGTTGCTAATGAGTCCAAGTAAATGCTCAAATAATTTTTTTTTAATTTCCTCATGCTAGCAGCTCTCTGTGATACACATTCAAGTGTGCTGTGAAATGTTGCTGCAACTTTGTCCTGAAATTTCTTTTAACCACCAGATTCTGCTTTAGTCAACACCTTTGGATGTTCTTCTCCTTTTTGGATCCAGTTTGTGCTTGGTTTAATATGTGGATTTAAATCCAACATCATATCCTTGTCCCCCACTATGAATAACAGGTTTTATGGTGTCTGAGGTTGGATTTCCAGCCAAGGTTTGGTTTCTTGGCACTGTTGTCCTCATGTGCCAAGGCCTGAGCTACAACTTGCCTTTCTTGGTACTTTCACTTGCCAGAGTCTGGTCTGTGCTGGCCATTGGGAATTACATGGATTATCTCCTTCCAGGCCAAATCAGAACTGATGAAAACCTGCAATGCTTCAGTAAAAACCAAACAGAAACAAAGCAATCTTTTTTTTTTTCNCCTGGACCAATCTCTTTTTGTCAGGTAGAGATGACAGGAAATTTGTATGTTCTTCCAAAAGCAACATCAAAGATTTTATGTGTTTGGGGGTTTTGTTTATCGTTTTTTGAGCAGGGAGAACCCAAAATACCCAAAGTAGAGAGAGGAAGCTACAGCATGAGCCCACACACACTGAGAGGAGGAAGCAAGGACAGGAATTCAGCAGACCAAGCTGCTGTGTTGGAAGGATCCACTTAAGACCCAGTGATTCACACTGGAAAAGTTTTACTTTTTCAGTCTTTCTTCCCCCTCCTCCCTCTTTGTTGGGTTGTGTTGTGCTGCTCCTGGGACATCCACGGTGACAATAAGGCAATTGTTCCTTTAGAAACAGGCCTCAGTGAAGCGGTGCAGAAAAAGTGACATGGCAACAAAATATGACAAATATTCTGCACTTCAGTAAGGAATACTGCCATTTCCTAGTGTGTATTCCTGGGAAGAAATATACCCATCAATATATGTATTTCAAACAGGGAGTTGCCAGTTGTGTTTCTCCTCTTTCTGAGAATTCAAAGCTCAGATCTCTCCCTTGCCTGCCCTGTAAGGAGCAAATGTACCCAATATCAATTATGTTTTTAATCTCCAAGACCCAGTCTCCAAATGCATTTGGGTGTATACACACAAACTGTTTTCCCTTTGTCTTCCCATCCAAAATGCAAAAGCATCTCAGATGTTGTGATTCCTCCAGGTTTTTCCCCCGTGGGAGGATGGAAACATGTAACATTATCTTCTAGCTGCCTACTGCCAGTCTCTGAAATTAGCATTTCAGTGACTGAAAGGTAGTTAGTTTACACACACACACACACACACA
>VZTR01014594.1:1098903-1232719 GCA_013400775.1 Chaetops frenatus
ACACACCAAAAAAAAAAAAAAAAAAAAGGTCAGTACAAAGCTGACACTAATAGTAATAGGAGATGAGGGAGAGGGTACAGGACATGTTGGATTACTAAGTGAAAACTCTGATTTTACCAGATGTGCTAACAGAACAATGAAAGGCGCTTTTACAGAATAAATTAACTCTTGGAGTCTTTGTAATTAGCTACCTCAAGAAAGAAAAGCCTCACAGTACACGTTAACACAGAGTTAAAGGATAACTCTCTTACTATCCTAAATCTGGGTTTTTTTCCGAAGTGTTTTAGCTTTTATTTCTGGGATATATTCTCCAGATGAACAAGGCCAGAGTAGGCGCTGTTGGATGCAAAACTGAGGAACAGCACAGACACTCCGGTCTCATGTTAATTAATGGAGTCTGTTGTTTATGGCTGTCATGCCAACAAATTACTCGTTGCCCAAAAATTAATCAGGTCTCCTGTGTGGGGCTGCAGCCCAGGTGGCTTGGCTTCACCCTTCCAAGAGGGAGAGCCAGGGCTGGAGCTGTGTTNTATATATTCGTTTTAAAATATTATATTATATTATTAATTAATAATATAATATATTATATTATTAAAATATAATATATTTTATTTTTCACTATTATTTGAAGAAGGTTCTGCCACCTCTCCACCTTTTCTGGAGGATTCCCATCCTCAGTCAGAGTGGCTGCTGTTTTTTGGGAAAGCTTCCCAGGAGGGAAAAATAGGAACAATATTTATGTGTTTGAGGTTTTTTCCAGGATGATTTTTAGACTTGATTTTTGAAACATTCACAAGGAAAAATTAACAGTCTCTGCTGATGACTTTGCTGATTTTAAATCATCAAGGAAGAGGGTGAGAGCAGAGCCCCTGGGGCTGGTTCAGGGGCTTTCCTGCAGGCAGTGTCTCCTGGGTTAGGAAATGTGGCTGCTGGGCACTTGGCAGGGGTTGGGTTGTGTTATCCACTGCGTTGGGCTCCTGCAGATAGTTTAAATGGAACTAGTATTTTTTGCTTCCAGCAACTTGGGAAGAAATTTTGCAGAAAAGCATCTTTTTGAAGACTTAAAAAAGTACTTCCCTTGTCCCCAAAAGTACTTAAAAGTCAGAGCAAATATCAATCCTGTGCTTACAGAGTCCTTCATCTCTGATGCAGGACCCGATGCTAAATTTTAGGCACTTATTTTAGAAGTGAGTGAGTTGCAAGATTTGCAGTTTCCACCAGTATCCCAGACCCAATACAAAACTGAAACTCCAGAGGATGGTTTTTAACCTTCCTCACCACAATTAAAAACGTTGTATTTAATATTAAATGCACATTCATTTTTAATCCAGAAGCCTGTTTTTCTATTCTCAAATAACCCATTTGTAATGGATTCTTCATCCAAGCAGGGGAAAGAAATACTTGGTCCTGGAAGCCAGCTCTATAAAGAAACACAAAGAGCATCTTTCTGAATAGCACACAAGTGTGAAAGGAAACATGCAACTGCTGGAGAAATGGAATGATTTGTACTCAGTGAAGGGAAAAAGAAGAAGAAAAAAAAGAAAAAGCTTNAGATGAGGGAGAGGGTACAGGACATGTTGGATTACTAAGTGAAAACTCTGATTTTACCAGATGTGCTAACAGAACAATGAAAGGCGCTTTTACAGAATAAATTAACTCTTGGAGTCTTTGTAATTAGCTACCTCAAGAAAGAAAAGCCTCACAGTACACGTTAACACAGAGTTAAAGGATAACTCTCTTACTATCCTAAATCTGGGTTTTTTTCCGAAGTGTTTTAGCTTTTATTTCTGGGATATATTCTCCAGATGAACAAGGCCAGAGTAGGCGCTGTTGGATGCAAAACTGAGGAACAGCACAGACACTCCGGTCTCATGTTAATTAATGGAGTCTGTTGTTTATGGCTGTCATGCCAACAAATTACTCGTTGCCCAAAAATTAATCAGGTCTCCTGTGTGGGGCTGCAGCCCAGGTGGCTTGGCTTCACCCTTCCAAGAGGGAGAGCCAGGGCTGGAGCTGTGTTTGGGCAGCTGGCTTTGCTAGGCTCAGCTCAGAGAGGCAGGGTTTGGAGGAACACTAAGGAAAAAAGTCTAAAGAGAACTTTTGTCCTTTCTCTTTTTCCTTCTGTATCAAAAGACTCCATGCTTCCCCTGTGGCTGGAGAAATTCTTGTCCCATATCAGTAACACAAATCTTCTCCTTTTCCT
The DNA here is from genome assembly GCA_013400775.1 of Chaetops frenatus. Classification (NCBI taxonomy): domain Eukaryota; kingdom Metazoa; phylum Chordata; class Aves; order Passeriformes; family Picathartidae; genus Chaetops; species Chaetops frenatus. The sequence continues at coordinate 1,101,107 of VZTR01014594.1, forward strand.
ATCAGAAAGTTCACGTCTCTTGCCGTGGTAGCCGAGAGGGAACATGGTGGAAATCTCGGTCTTGGCTCTTTCTTTCCAGCTGAGCTCTGTTCAAAGTCTGTAACTGGTTGAAAAGATTTCCCCTGTGCTGCTCTGGTGAGCAGAAATCTCAGGGGGCTGCCAGCTGCCTGTGGAGGTCAGAGGAACAGCCCCCAGTGTGTGCCAGTGCCCCTCAAGAAGATTCTCAAGTTGGCTTTATAGGGCACCAGTGGTGTCACCTCAGACGCAGGACAGTCAGTGACACCAAACATCCAAGCAGTGAAATGCACCAAGGATGGACTTGAGTATCCACACCTGGAAGGGACTTGGTCACTGAAATAAGGGCAGGTGCAGAGCTGGGAAATCCTTGGGATTTTTCGATTTGTTTCCAGCGTTTTATTTTAAAGGGCCTGAAAAACCTCTAAAAAAGCCCTGAGTCAAATCCATAAGGGAAAGAGAGTTGAGAGAGGAAGGACCATAATTTTGAAATCACACAAAAAATGTTGATGATGTTGAGGGAAGAGATAAAAAATCAAACTGTTTTTTTCTCCTTTTTTTTGTAGGACTATAACAGTTTTTGCCTTGTGGTAGAGAAACAGTGAGTGTGGCAATCCCCGTTTGGAGTGGGCTCCTTTCACTTGCTTTCAGCACCACGTGACCATGGCTTCCTGCAAAGTCTAAAATAGATGTTGGCCCCTATTCTGGCATCTACCATGGACCACAGCCTGATTTTATCCAGTGGGGGACTGCACAACACTGGGCATTTTATCCCTGCTGGGACAGTGGCTTCCCAGATGGCCAACAGGGACATGGTGGAGATTGCTTCACTGTCTGAGCTCCAGTTGTGGAAGGAGCAGACATCTGGTAGTGCTGGAGAGTGGAAGAACCAAATTCCTCCGCGTTCCTGTGGCCTGGGATGCAGCCTGGGAGCTGTCAGCCTTCTGTAGGCACCCTCATGGGAGCTCTCAATCAGAAGTAACAAACCCATGATTACCTTTCAATAATATATATTCGTTTTAAAATATTATATTATATTATTAATTAATAATATAATATATTATATTATTAAAATATAATATATTTTATTTTTCACTATTATTTGAAGAAGGTTCTGCCACCTCTCCACCTTTTCTGGAGGATTCCCATCCTCAGTCAGAGTGGCTGCTGTTTTTTGGGAAAGCTTCCCAGGAGGGAAAAATAGGAACAATATTTATGTGTTTGAGGTTTTTTCCAGGATGATTTTTAGACTTGATTTTTGAAACATTCACAAGGAAAAATTAACAGTCTCTGCTGATGACTTTGTGATTTTAAATCATCAAGGAAGAGGGTGAGAGCAGAGCCCCTGGGGCTGGTTCAGGGGCTTTCCTGCAGGCAGTGTCTCCTGGGTTAGGAAATGTGGCTGCTGGGCACTTGGCAGGGGTTGGGTTGTGTTATCCACTGCGTTGGGCTCCTGCAGATAGTTTAAATGGAACTAGTATTTTTTGCTTCCAGCAACTTGGGAAGAAATTTTGCAGAAAAGCATCTTTTTGAAGACTTAAAAAAGTACTTCCCTTGTCCCCAAAAGTACTTAAAAGTCAGAGCAAATATCAATCCTGTGCTTACAGAGTCCTTCATCTCTGATGCAGGACCCGATGCTAAATTTTAGGCACTTATTTTAGAAGTGAGTGAGTTGCAAGATTTGCAGTTTCCACCAGTATCCCAGACCCAATACAAAACTGAAACTCCAGAGGATGGTTTTTAACCTTCCTCACCACAATTAAAAACGTTGTATTTAATATTAAATGCACATTCATTTTTAATCCAGAAGCCTGTTTTTCTATTCTCAAATAACCCATTTGTAATGGATTCTTCATCCAAGCAGGGGAAAGAAATACTTGGTCCTGGAAGCCAGCTCTATAAAGAAACACAAAGAGCATCTTTCTGAATAGCACACAAGTGTGAAAGGAAACATGCAACTGCTGGAGAAATGGAATGATTTGTACTCAGTGAAGGGAAAAAGAAGAAGAAAAAAAAGAAAAAGCTTTTGAAAAGGAGATCTGTGACTGAAGCTCTCCAGAACTGTTTAACCTGTTGGAGATATTTAGCAGCTGAATTCTGACCCACGTTCTCCACTTCGCTGTACCCTGTGACAGAGCGACGCAGCATCTGCCGCTTGTGTTCCTCTCCAGACACGCTCACAATGCCGGAGGAAACGGGGGAGAAAATTATGCAAATTGCTCTGAGCAGATTACTTTGACCAGCTGCTCTTCTTCCTCCTCAATCAAAGGTCTGCCTGGGAGAGCCAATCTAGATTATGTATGTCAGTCGCACGCTCCGAGGCTGAGCCGCTGCCTCACTGTTCCTTTTTCCCAAACAGGGACGTTTCTGACAGCGAGGTAAAATGCAAAGCACTGGGGATATCAACTGCTCAAAGGAGGGCACGAGGGGCTGGCAATTCCTTTTGGGTTTTGTGCAATAGCACCTCACCACACTGCTTGCTGTTTTTTCAGGGCTATTCCCAGGGAAAGTGGTTCATCTCCTTGCTAACGATTATTGAATTTTATTATTAAGCATGATGAAACGTGGCAGAGAGGGGGAAAATAAATGAGCAAAAAGGCTCCCTAGACAATGTGTTCACGGCATGGCCTTAGGTGATATTATTAAGCACATGGGCTGAAAGCTGAGTAGCTTTACCCTGTGCAGCCACGGGTATTGCTGGTTTCTTCTTTTTTCTTTTTCTTTTNGTGGCAACCCCCGGTATTGCTTGTTTTTTTTTTTTTTTTTTTTTTTTTTTTTTTTTTTTTTTTTTTTTTTGTTGCTTTTGCAAAGTGACATTTATTCATGGACACAAACTGGAGGCCAACCTGCTGACGTGTATTTCCAAAGCCACCAGACGTGGCCGTGACGTTGCTCTCAGACAGACCCAGAGCTCCAGCCACGTCCAGGCTCTCCCTCCCTGCCCTCTTCTGCCACACTCTGCCTACCCTGTGTCTTTAACAGTGCTCAGAGTCCAGAAAAAACTCCACAGTTTCATAAATGATTAATATACCCTTCATTAGGAAAAAAAAAAAAAAAAAAGAGAGAGATAAAGAATGCTGCTGCACCAGAGAGCACCTAACCCTGGCAGAAAAAAATACAGTGCTGTCACAGACTGGTGGCAAGCCAGACTTCACTGCTTTAAATCACCATTAAGGTTTTCCCTAAGTTTGATGGAAACTTCACTTTTTTTAAATTCCGTATACAAATCAGAGGAAGTCCCATGTTAGCTTGTGATAAAACACACACACATAAATATGTGAGCTGAGCGTGGCTGCAGAGCAGTGGGGATGCCTCCTCTGGAGGCTGCAGTGCCAGGCAGGGACCCCTCACTGAGCTTTAGAGAGATTAACAATTCTCGTGCCCTAATTTATTTTTTATTGGTCCTATCCCATGGATTTTTCCCAGTGGATGCCAGAATTGCTGAAGATTTTAACATTTCAATATGCATCCCCTCCCTGAATTTCTAATCTGATTCAGCAGGTGCTGAGGACCCACCAAACAGGCACGGAGTGCCCAGGCCTGGAGTTGCTTTGCTGAGCTGGAGTCTGGAGTGTGTGGTGTCAGTCTGGCTCAGTTTTTTGCTGTTTTTTCCTATTTTGTGTTCCCTAGTTAATATGAGAGTGGATATGATTAGTGTAAATAAAAAGAGAGTCAAGCCAGCAAATTTTAATGAGTGGGCCAAAGATTTTTAACAAAAGCTGTGTGGGTTGAGATGCTCAAGGCAGTCAGCACAAAGGTGCAGACATCTCCCTGCTTCCCACCATCACCTTGCCAGTGGTGAAGATGACAGCTTTAAAATTTAAATCAGAAAAATTGTATTAATTTATTAATCATATGGTAGGAAAACTAGATAAGTTAATGCAACTGAATACAGCATTCTTTTTCTTCTTTTTTTCTCCAGGTCTTTAGGTGTTTTTTAAAAGATGTTTCCTCATATTTTTTCTGTGTTTTCAATTGTTATTTGATTTTAGCAGAAGTAATATTATTGTTTAGAAGAAATATTATTATTTATGCTGTTGTTTCTTGTACTGTGCCCTTAACTTTCTTTGCAGAAAATGCTTATAAAAAGGAGACAGTGACAAATAAAGCCCACTGCAGGTTTGCCCTGTTATTTCTGGATTGTAGATCTTGTCTCAGTGTGAGCTGACTGAGGAGTCTGTGGGACTTGCTGCTCTGTCCAATTTCTGTTTGCTGCCAGGTAAGTCTGAGCAGCCCCTGTTCAGGGAAAAGCTGCAATTATAGCTGTGATCTTGACACCAGAGTTCACCTGCATTTCGGGAGAAGTTTGTGGAGGTTTGGAAGTTAATGAGCTGCAGCCAAAGCAGGGGGAGCTCTGCAGCCACTTCTTCAGGGGGGTTGGTATTCCTCGGTACTGGGTGTTATTCAGCGTTTCTCTCTTGCTCTGGGCTCACAGAGTGCACGTTCTCTCTTTATTTCTCCAAGCCTTGGCTCTATTCTGCATTATCAGGGCTGTCTTGTACAAAGAATTGTATTGATGGAATGAAAGTTAGCAGTGAAAAAAAAAAAACAGCCCTTGACATATGATGAATTAGCTGCAATTTCAGTGGTAAAAATGGTCTCTCGTAGCTGGCTATTAACTACACTCTGGTGAATACATTTTCATGCAAGAGATGGTTTGCTATTTCAAAGGAGTCTCATTGAGACTTGATCAAGTTATTTTCAAAAGTTTAAAGTATTATTAGCTGGTAAGTCCTGCTGCTCAATTTAACAGTCACGTTTTTTATTTGCTGTTGCTTCTCTGTGTGTATTCCAGGTGGGCACTGAAGGAAAAGTGGAGCTGATACCCTGGAGGAATGGGAAACATAGAAATACTTCCCTGATACTCTGGCTTTAAGGAAGTATGACCTTGTATTTCATGGTGCTGTGGAGAAGCTGGAAATCTCTCACCAGCATGCCTGCCTTCCTAAGCTGCAGCCAGGATTCTCCTTATCTTTCACAGAGCACAGTCACTCATGTGCCATCATGGGTCATTTGTTAAAAAAGCTCTGTTTGCTATTTTTAACACTCAGTCAAGAGGAGATTTTTTTTTGTTTTATTTTGGTTTTAGATTAATAAGGAGAGGAAAAATCCAGCCAGCATGATAGCTCAAAAAGTTAAGTAAAATGAATCCTGTCAGATTAACGTCTCTGAGAGAGCCAAGAGAGCAGAGGTTTCTGCCTGAGAGCCCATCAGGAATGGCTGGTCCTGAGCAAGCCTGGGAGATGGACGTTACTGAAGAGCCACTGATCAAAACAATTAATGATTGGCAATTCAGCAGAGTGGCTAATGAGTCCTGTATGGAGCAGATACCCCCTCATCTGAAGAAAGAAGTTTCTCTCCAGGTCTGGACTAGCCTGGACTGTTTCTGTACATGATCTGAGGGCATCTTGGATGCACTAATGCCATCGGAAATTTGAAATCTGTAAGGTATTGGATCATCCTGCATTTACTGTGGCTCTGCAGGGAACCTTAATTACAGAGAGGAAATGACTTGCCGACATTTGCACTTTCCTGCCTTGCCATTGAATTTATCATGGTCAGTGTTTTCCTTGTCTACTTTCAGTTTATTGAGGCTGCAACCTCAGTGGATCCTTCACTCAATCCCAGTTAACTAATCAGTTAGCCCAGCCTAGCTAGCCTGGTTAGGAGATGGCCAGAAGAAAACGCATATGGTGAAAAATTTCTATTGAACCAAAATTTTTAGGGACATGTTCTTATTAAAAATACAGCAGATCCATAGTGAAATTCTTGTCCACATTTAGTAAGTAAAAGAACATCATTAACTTCTGTGTCCTACCTAAGTTCTAGCTCTGGCCTTCTCTGAAACCTCTAATTTCAGGTCGATAAAACTGTACTTCAGTGAACTATGGCTACTTTTTGCTGCTGACAGTTCTTTGTCTCCCATCCCAGAATTTACTGCATTTCACTATGGAATATTTGCTGAACAAATCCCTACACATACAGACAACTGGATGATCACATGAGCTTGTTCATTCCCAGTTCAGTCAAGTCTTAAAAGATTGGATCCTGTTTTCATGTCTTGAGGAAGGCTCTGACTTTATATTAAGTCCTTTGGAAAGCAGTTTTGAATGTGCCCAGTGCCACTGTAGGCAGGAGATGGACACAGAGACCTGTTCTGCTACAGCAAGGCTGACCTGCTGCACCATCTCCTTTTTTCTTTCCTCTGAGACATCACTGGGATTTCAAGTAATTTTATCGTGGTGGCACATGGTTCTTCCTCTCAGGATGCCTTGTGAGTCAGACCCACATAGAATGTGAATGTTTTCTTTTTAAATTCACATTGCTGTTCATGGAATGGCCAGGGTCACAGAGCAAACAGTGAGAGGCAAGAACAGGCTCTCTCTGCTCAGCCTGTCACATTGAGAAGCACCAAGGTTTGTTTGCCAAGCTCCTCCTGACTTTAGTACTGCACAGGGATGTGGACTTACCCCATTTCCTTTTCAGATGCACAAGCTGAAGATAAAGCTGGAATTGGTGGTTGCAGGTTTTCCTGGCCTGCAGAGTGAGCTCGTTTCACAGGAGCATCATCAAGGGAGGATAAGTACAGAGAGAGCCTGTGTGATCCTAATCACTCCTAAAGCCCACCTTGATGCTGCTGAGCAAGTCCTCAAACGAAGCAAGTAAGCAAGGGCTTCTCTCTCAACTCAGTCCTGTAATGCCTTCCCTCCCGTTTCTCTGCCCCCTCCCCAAAATCCCCAGGAAGGCAGTGAAATCCGACAGGCTGTGAGATCAAAGCCCTGCCCTGTTACCAGGTTACCCACCACTAAATCTGCGAGGGACTTGGGGACATTCTCTGTGACTGAACAAGTGACTGCTCTGTCCTGGGGGTATAAATCTAACGCAAGCTTGTCAGCATAAGCCTTGTATATTTATGGGAAGCTTTCAGAGGAGCTGCACGGGATCAGAGCTCCTGCTCAGCTCCAAGGCACAGCATCCCCAGCACGGCTGTGAATGGAGAGCCATGTCCCAGGCACACTCTGCTGCCTCACTGCCAAGCCCTGCAGAGCAGTGATGCATTTTGTACTGATTTGTCACTTCTGGAACCGGTGTAAGAGACCTGGAGTGGGAGCATGAAGGATGGAAGTGACACCAGGGTAAGGGCAAGGAACATTCACACTATATTTAGGGCAGAAGCAGATACTGGTAACAATTGCAAGGATCATATATAATGCAGTAAAACTGTCTGCCTGAAATATAAACAAAAGCCCTTTCCTGAGGCAGTGAGGGGTGATCAGTCATGTTGACAGTCTCCTCAGCTAAGCAGCCAGGACATGTCATTCAGAAAGCATGGACCAAGTGTAGGGCACTGCTGATTCCTTTAAAAGCATCCTGGAAACAGCATCTTTGCTCTGGTATGGGGGAATGTCTCCTCTCCAGATGTTTTAAATGAGCTTCATGAGTGTGTTCTGGCACCTTTGGTGTCCCCTCCACTCTGAGCAGCACAAGGGTGGTATGTGCCAGGATGCAGCAGCAAACTGGAGAATTAGGCTTAGTTTAGAGTATGTTCAGAACCTGAGTAACTTGCTCAAGGAGATATCTCGGATATATTGGACCACAAACCAAAACATAATAATTTAACTTCTGCACACATTCATTCTGTTTCTAGGATATTCCCTTTAGGAAGCAAACCAGCAGAATTCAGTTCTGAAAATATATGCCTCAGAATTCAGAAATGGGCTCTGCTTTGATCTGGCCTTAAAAGTATTTTTCTTTGGAGCAAAAGGAAAAATTTCATTATCCTTCCTATATTGTTTTTACCCTTTCCCAAAAGACCCTTTTTTGGCCACTCCAAGTGAGAAGATGGTGGCTGGATCTCAGAACATTTATACCTATATTGTGCTAAGAAGAGAAACTGCTCTTGTTCTTCAAGGAGCAGAAAGGAAGTAGATGCCATCCATTCCCTCCCAGGGTAATTCCCACATTCTGGAGAGCATCATCTTTTCCAGGCAGCACCAATAAAATAGTGACTGAGAACTGTGAGCTCCAGGCTGCTCTGTGTGCTCCCTATCCTTTGCTAATCCTTTACCTGGTCTACTTTTAAAAGCCTCAGAAGAATGAAATTCCACTCTGAGATATCCAGATACAATTCAAGAACAAACCCTTCAAAGTGGTAGGAGGAAGGTAAGAGATACAGGAGGAACCTGATCACCAGCCCCTGTGCACAGGAGGAAAGTGTTTGATTGCAGTTTTATTGTTCCTCACGTCAAAACTGATGGACTGCCAGGAACAAGAGGCTTTCCCTGGGGAAAAGTGGCCCAAAGCTGGGCCAACAGTGGCTCCTCTGGATCCATGAGCAAGTGGCAGGGAGAGGCTGGGGCTGGCACTGCTGGCAGCTGCTGTGCTGAGCTGCTGTGCATCACTGAGGCTCCCACCAGCAAAGTGCCCCCTTCCTATCTGCTCCCAGCCTTGGCTACCAGCCCTTCATTTACACATGTAATAAATTCACTTGTTAATTAGAAGAAGTAAATATGATGAGCTTTTGATATAGCTCAAAGGAGCAGTAGCCAGTTTCTTGATTCCCAGGTTGGCAGCTGCCCTTCCTGTGTGCCCCAGAATCAAAGTGCAGCTCTTGCTCCAGCAACTGTCAGGCTTTTTACATCTTTTGATCAAGAGCCTGGCTGCAGAAAGAGGAAAAACCAACACCCAACTGTTTGGATCTTTTCCTCTACAATTATTATCACATCCATTACTCAGCAGAAGCCTGGGATGCCCTTTCATTCTTACACAAATACTTTCTTTTGGGATTCATTTAAAGTTTCCTTGTGCATGAAGTGGTCACTTGTCAGCCATCCACCTGAAGGGGTGAGGCAGAGAAAGCACAGTCAGCTAAAAAGGAACCCTGACTTCAAGCATTTATAATGAATATTGACAAAAAGAGGGGGTGGGGAGGAGTGGGAATCAAAAGCTTGAAAATTGCTGATTAGGCAAAAGCCCACTGCCTCCTGCCTATGGAGAAAATGGCATCATTAGAGGGATGCAACAGGGCTGGCATTATGCAATGCCTGGTCAGGAGCAGGGAACAGCACAGCAACAACTCCCACTCGGACCAGAAAAGTAGGAGATTGCCCTTTTGTCTGATTTGTGAAATTTCACTCCTGGAAAATCCCAGGTTATGATGGTCCCCAAACTGGATCACCCCTGTGGTCTGGGCAGCCAGAGATGCCCCACTGCCCAATACCAGGAGCCTTCAGCAGGCAGGAGTGGGGGATTCTGCCTCCCTGTCACAGGTTACAGCACACCCTGCATTAGGGAAGCCATGCAGTCTGGTGTTTCTCTTCCTTCTCATGCTTTACCTGCAATCCAAGGGTACCACAAACCCACAGACCAGGTGGCTCAGGCATGGAGCAGCACCTTGGGCTCCTGGAGCCCTGCAAAGAACCAGGGACTGGGGACACAGAGAGCTGAGCATCCTGCACAGAACCTTCACCCTGCTCATCTTTAATGGTGAGTAGGGCTGGGGGTGGCAGTGATGAGCAGCCTTTATTGGCTAGCAGGGGCCTCCCAGCTCCTGGCAGCCTCCTGGTGCTCTCAGGCTGCCTGTGTGCACAGCATAAAGGAAAACCAGCAGGGCTGGGATCTCCTGGTGTTGCTGTGCTGAGAGAGATGGAAATCATTGGTACTTTTTTTTAAACAACTCCAAGCTTTTACTGCAAGTCAGGACTCGAAGGGGAAGCTGCAGCACTGCTTCCCATCTCCTCTCCTCTGCTCTGAGCAGACCCAGGCCCCTGGGATATGGATTTCAAGAGCAATAAATTTACTCTAAAAATTTAAAGAGGATGACGCAGAAAACTTAAAAAAAAAAAAAAAAAAAACAACCAAACAAACCAGCTCCACACAATAAAAGCCATTTCTCTCCTGACGTCTCTCTCTAGTTACAGCATGACACATTAAGGTCAGACACCCTGTCCCACAGGAGCTTGGCTTTGTGCAGGGTGAGAACCATCCCCTGATGGTGCGTGATGGCTGATGTTTCATAACGATAAAATACTTATACAAAACCCAGGATTCTCATAGTGGGACACTATTTCCAGCCAGTGCTCCCTCTCACAGAGCGGGAAGCCCTGAGCTGAAGTGTCTCCAGGAGGTAGGAAGAGTCAAAGAGAGGTTTAACCTGTGATTGTTGGTCCCAGGCCCTGCTCCCATGTCCGACCATGTCCCTCATGCCAAGGAGAGCTCCCACCTGCAGCTCAATAAATCACCCATTCCTGCCAGGAGGGTTCTCTGTGGCAGAAGCTGAACTCAACAGCAAGAATAATAATCCATATGTTTGTAATTGTGATTAGCTTCTCTGGAAGCTAAAACTCAGACAGCTCTGCTGGAGCATCACAAGTGCTCTTGGTCAGAAAAGGGGATGGAACAGGGACCCCCTCCTTGCCTGGAGCATTTCCACCCCATGAGTCTCCTCCATGGCTTGTTTGGTTTCTATTTTTTAGAAAAATCTCTCTTGTTTTGTTTTGTTTCGTTTTTTAGGGTGTTTTTTTTGCTTTAATGCAGTGGGTTTTCTTGTGCGTAGCCTCCTAAATGAATGCACAGGCTGTTTCTGGCGTGCTTTAAACCTTCATGCATTTTTAATGATTTACAAGGAAAAGAATTTTTTCTCTCTTTCTCTCTTTCCTTCTCTTCCCCCCCTTTTCCTCCTTCTTGATTCTCTTTTGCTTTCTTTACAAAAAAAGGAAAGAAAAGTAATGACTTAATACATATCAAGTGGAATTGCTGGTTTGTGGTGACGGTTTTATAATTCCAGGTTCAAGTTTTTTCTATTTAATTATGCCCTATAATTCTCATGAACTATAATGCAATAACAAAAGCATGTACCAGAGTTGGCACAAGCCTGTTCTTTATTAGTGTGGGTATGGGCACAGTGCTTTATGTGTGAAATAAAATATTTGGACCCAATGCTGAGTCTGTTTCTTTAGAATTACACAGAGAGCTTCTTCCTTTCAAACACTGAAGCTGAGGCTCTCTGTTCCCTGTCTGGCCTGTTTCTCCCCTGATAAATTCAGTTATACTTCATTTCACGATGCCTTATTTGTTTGTAATGCCTTTGTAGTGCCTTAATTGAATAGAGGGTTCATACATTAACCTGAAGTCCTCTGTAGTATCTTAGTTTATGAAGGTTAAAAGTGATTAACTGATGAAAAGTGGCTGCTGTAAATATTGACATTTCCCCAACCTGCCAAGGTTTTGATTAGCTCCTGAAGTTGCCTTAACATTTTTGTTTATCATGTTATCAGCATTTCCAAAAGCTTATAAACATCAGGCCTTTTCTCATGCCAATTAATGTTTCAGACCCTGAAGGCAGTGCAAAACAATAAATGGAGAGTACATTCATCACCTTTGAGTAGGAGTGTGTGTGTAATATTAAGCTTGATTGTAAATATTTGCACTAACTGGACTAATTGTGCAAAAATTATTCTCGCAGGCACTGTATTTCCTTTTCATTCACTTCTGATGATAATGTTTGTAAATCATTTTGGTTTTTGGAAAGAATAGTCTCTGGAGCAAGCAGGATTGATTTTTACAGCTGCAAATGGTTTATTTGCAGGATTCTGCCTTGCCCAAAAGCAGCTTGTATTTGACAGCAAGTGCTGGTGAACTTTGTAACGTTTGTAGCTGGTGTTTTAGAGAATTCCTCTGAAATCTGCCTTTGGTCCTGGCTCTGACTTCCTCAGCATTTCCATAAGTGTTGCTGGCAATGAATATTTAACCCTTCTGCTTACCAGAATCTCACAGAGATTAAAAGTTCCCAGGCCTGTAAGAAGTCAGATTTTGTGAGATGGTTACCTTTGAAATACCTTGGGAGTAGCAAAACTATATCAGGGAGCTTAAGTAACCTGTCATGCAGCTTAAAAAGTCAATTTGTTATATATGTGTGTATATATTTATATATATATGTACTAAACAAATAAAATGTACCTTTAGCACTCTTTACTGCAAATTTCTCACAGGTGGCCCAGATTCACAAACAGGAGAGGAAACCCTCCCAAACCCTCAGGAATAATAGCAGGGGCAATTAACCAGGGCACTGTGGCTGGGTGGCTCCCTGGGCTGGGAACTGCTGGGCTGCAACTGCAGAGCTGCTGCAGCCACCTGGGCTGGGAATCTCAGGTAAAAACCCTCCCTGCCCCTTCCCAAGCAGCCCCCAACACCTCCCACCTTCTTTATTTTATATCAAACATTGTTCTTGATGGTCCAGGATACCCACAGGTGTGGGGAGGGGGCTGCCTTGCTGGGTATAAATGTATTTTTTTTTAATAATCAGTTTTTGTGGTTGTGTTTTCCTTTAAAACTGTGATTTGACCTGCCAAAAGGTTTATTCTTTAGTGTTTGGGGGTTCTGACGTCTTCCTAATGAAGCTGAGGTTTCATCTCTGGCTATGAACATGAATAATACTTCTGAAGTACTTGCAAGAGAAACAATTTATAATCTAAAAATATACAAAGCAATTATATTATTCTGGGTTAGGGGACTTACAAAGTTTGTGCTTCTATTTTTTCCCTACCCGAACAATTTAATATGCATTTTTTCATTTCTGTCATCCTGGTTTTAACTTCTCAAGGGCTTATTGCATTAAAGGCATGAATGATGAAAACATTAGTTCTGGATTCATAAACCTCACTCTGAAGAGCTGTGACATGTTGCAGACTCACTTGTAAGTGGACAGAGAATTTCACAGCAACTCCCAGAGCTGTGACACCATCAAGGAGCAGTTGCAAAGAAAGCTGTGTGCTGAAACTTGTGGTGAAGCATAAATTCAAAAAAAGGTTTTTTTTGTATTAGGTGACAAATAGTTTACCAATATTTCACTGATTCAGAACAATTTTCAGTAAACAGTGAGATGTGATGGCACTTGACTGAGTTCTGCTGTCCTCCTCCATCCCTGACTGCATTTAATTTCCCACAAGTCCTTAGTTCAACCAAACCTTTTTTGTTCCCTCCATGTCATTCCCATTCAACCACAGGAAATAAACATCTGGACACAGCCACCCTTCTGTTCCCTCAGCCAGGAGTGTAAGCAAGCACCGGGCCAAGCTCTCCAACCAACGCATTGTCCTGTGTCTCTGGAGAGGAGGAGGGTAAATAAATCACCTTCTTTTATCTATAAATGCCATTTATACTGAAACTCTGCTGCATTTTAATAAAAACACTATAAGGTGTGCTGCTTTAATCTAAAGAGGACAATGTCTTTACCTTTTTTTTTTGCTTCTTGATGTGTTCCTAAGGCTGTGCTGAACATTCAGCTGCTGGTTTACTGCTGACTGAGGACCTTTTCATTTTTCAGCAGTCTTTGATACTTGATTTTCCTACTTTTGTGCTCAGGCTTTAAAGTGAACCCACGGGCTGAGTGCTGCAAAGGCAGAGTGGCTTCCTAAGTGCTCTCCTTGAGCCTCATATGTGTGGAAAAGACGTGTTGCTGCCTGCTCTAAGGGGTGGGCACTGTGAATGGGTGGGAAAGTTGAAGGCATTGCCAACATCTGCCTGGCATTAAGGCAGGTGGGTTTCAAAGGCACTGAAACTGCCAAGTTCCCCTGGAAGTGAATGGGTGTGTGCCACCCCTTTGAACTCCTTGCAAAATCCAGGCTCTGTTTGCTGGGAAATGGAAGCTTAACCTTTTTGTGTCAGCTCCACCTCCCTCGTCTCTTTATGGTGCACTGAAAAGTAATCCTGCACCTCCCTGAAAGAGCAGATCTCCCTGGACACCCATCCTGCCAGGAGGAGCCACTTCCATGAGTCATGGCTGTAGAGGCTTCCCATCCTTTTGACTGAAAGGTGTTTAATGGATTTCATCTTAAATGATTCCTGAATTAGCAACAGCCAGGCAGACGTAGCTATTCCAGTGTTGGGTGTCAAAAAAAAAGAAGTTTAAAAAAACCCAAAAAAGGCACTTTACACATCTGAGCCTCTGCAAGGATGAAGCCAGGGTGCTTCCCTGGGAGCAGAATTTCTGCTGGATCCCAGGGAAGATGTCACAGCCCCATCTAGCCCTGTTACCTGGTGCTGGCCTGCAGCACTGTGACAGCCCCTGGCATGGCACAGCCAGCCCTGCTGGGATGGATTATTGATGCTGAGGAAATGGGAGTGTTACAAGGGCTTTGTTCAGAGCCACTGAGCCAAATAACAGTACAGAAGTAGCTAAAAGCAGGGAGTGCCCATAAATTCACAAATGTGCTCGTTTAGCCATTGATTTAGATGTCTGGCCATTTATTCTGCTGGCCCAAACCTCTAGTTGTGTTTTTTTTGTGTTTGCAATGGTGACTGTAACTGTTACAGGGAATCCTATTGGGAAAGCAGGACCTCAAAGGCAGCTGCAGAGGAGCATTGCCTGGAAAGCTGCTCTCAGAGCCTCGAGGGGATGGGGGGCAAAAAGGGGCATTTTTGTGTGCCCATGAGCCTGTCTTGAGCCACCAGGGAAAACAGTGAGCAAAGCCTATCGCTAAAGAAATCTCTAAGTGGCTCCTGTAAGTTGGTGTAAGGTGGCATCCAAGCCTGAGAGGGTCCCCAAAGGCCTGGCAGAAGTGCCTGAGCCTGCAGGAACTCCCTGAGCACCTCCCCTGTCTCTCCTCATACCTGTCACGGCCTGGGCCGCGCAGCAACGCTGCTCATTGCAAGGATTATCAGTCATAAAAAACATCAGCTTCTGTACTTCAGCTCTGTAAACTACATGTGCACAACACTCTCCTGGCACCCTGTACAGCCAGCAAGGGCTGCCTTTGGCTTCCTGCTTGGGTGACAACCAGGGTGTTTCCCACCCTCCTGACACGGGGCTGCGGTTCGGGCACATCCCCAGCATCGCTGCCTGCACCCAGCTCCGGGTGGAGCTGAGCTCACAGGGGTTTTGGGGCATGTGAAGGTGTGACAGCTGCACCACTGCCACCAATTTAAAATAGGCTGTGATGGCCAAAAGCCAGCTGGAGTTTTTAATGCTGATGTTGTCACCGTTTCTTGTGCAGAGTGGGCTGAGTGTTTCAGGTCGCTGCAGCTGCTGGTTTGCTGTGAACCACATTTAGAGCTGTTGTTTCAAAAGATATCTGCCTAAAATGCAGCATTAAAGTAAATGTCTAGCTCTGGGTGGTAAAGCCCTAAGTTTAGGGGGTGAATTTTGGCAGCTGTTGATTTAAAGGGGATCCCTACACTTGGGATCTTCAAGGGATTAAAAGGGGAGGCAGACGAATTGTGTGGGAATAACGTGGAGCACAGAGCTGCGTATGACTGTGGGCACCAAGTCCGACCAAGAGCACTCTTGGGTGTAGCATCCATCCCTAGCAAAGCCACAAGAGTTTAAACAGAGGCCTCCTGGCTCTCTGGGCTGGAGCAGCACGTTCTCCCTGTCACTTATACCTGCACCAGGTAGGGTTTACAGCCAACCACAGCCCCTTCATCCCCCAAAGCACTGATTTCAAGGGAAGCTGCAGGAGCTTGGAGCATACATCGATGGCTGTGCCAGGGGTCAGGCCTTTGGAGCCTGAGCCACGTTCTGATAGACTCCATGTGAGCATCTCCATCGATTTCAGGGCTTTGTATTGGTCCCTTATCTGTGATTAAAACATTTTTTTTTAAATGGAACTTGGCAGGAAAGCCAGGTGTGAGTGTTATGTTCCTGGCATGGAGCCAGTGCAGCCCCTGGTCTCCAAAGGTTGGTGGCCTTGCACTCCTTTGCCTATTGTTAGAGCAACATCCTTCTGTTGCACATTGGCTTTTTTTTTTCTTTTTTCTATTTGCAGAAATGACTGGCCTTGCTGCACACATGGAAGCTCTAATAATTATTCCCAAGCAGCTCTGAGAGTTTTTTAACATGGAAACAAACTCTACATTACTTGTTAAATTGGTCAAATTTCAATAAAGTCAGGAAAACATCTTGAAAACAGCATGAATATAATTTACAAAGAAAACAATCCGAGCGTTACTGCCAAAGAGTTTTCCAACAGGAAGGAAGAAAGAATTTCTCTTTCCCCCCACATAGAATGACTGTACTGTACATTAAATTAGTGGTTTTGGGAGTGAAGGAAACCACCACAGGATCCACAATGTTAATAAGAGCAAAGCTGGTACCCGATGTGAGGATAGGTCTTGATTCTTTGTCACCTTCCTAGGTAGGTTGTAGGAATGCTGGCTGCCAAAACTCATATTCCTGTAAGTAATTCTGCATCAGCTTTTTATCCTAAAGGAGCTCTTGCTTGCTGTGTTTTTCAGTGTAGCTGTCAAACTCCACACAGGGGATGAAGTTTGGATCCTAGGCAAGCATGGAAGTGAATGGGATGCCCTCTTTCCCCTAACACCACATTGTCCTTTAATTACTGTGCTGAATCAGAGCCTGCATGAACCCAAGTGCAAACCCATGGGCTGACCTGTCCCCCTGCAAACCTCTCTGGACTCCTCAGATCAATGAACCTCAGTGCCCAAACCATGTTGCTCTGACCTTGGATAAAGGGGCTCAGGTGAAACCTTTGTGATTTTCCTACTCTGAGTAAAAAGATGGGCAGTGTAGCAGAGCATTGACAGCAAATTTAATGCTTATTTCTTAACAAAGTAAATTCAGAGGCTTCCATGCCACGTTACATGTCCAAACCATGTAAAAGGGTTTTTACAAGTAGGCACTGACTGGAGGCATTATTGTTGTAATTGCTTGTACGATCAACTGCACTACCTGAAAGGGAAATATAAACCAGACCCAAACTTGCCTGATGATAGAATGAGATGTAAAGCTACAACTGTGTCTGGTGACCACATTTTGCAATTTTGAGATGCTTTTGTGCTGACATGAAAGGTAATCTTTCCAAGTTTTTTGCAATATGAAACTCAGACCTCAAGATCAGGGTCTGGTCTGATTGCACGTTGAGAGGGACAAATCAGTCCATGCTGAACTTCACAAACTTTTCTGCTGAAATCTCATGTGAAATCAAAGTAATTTTCGCAAAACATTTTATTTTTGGTAAAAGGGTGACTTCTGCTTTAAAATAACATCACCAAACCTTTTATGTAGAACAGTTCCAATGCATTTTCTCTGTCAATTTGTACATATTCCCTGAGGTTTCTTTGCAACAGATACAGAGTGGGAGAGTGGCTGTTCAAAACTTACAAACACATTTTTGGAAGAGCTGTGTTTTGCAGTGAGGCTGCTGCACTGTTTAGTGTATGACACTTCCAGAAATGTTGTGAGGTTTAATTAATTAAAGCACTTTATCATCATTAGAGAAATGCAGTTCTACGAGGTTATTACTAGTCTTTCTGAGGGCAACATCTGTACAGGAAAGAATTGAAATTTCAAACCTGTGACAAACTCTTGGTTTGTCACTGATAGCACTGGAGGGAGAAGTGTAGAATGGGCACAGCTACTTAATTAAATTACTGTGCACTTTTTTTCCTCTTCACTGTTATTTTAACAGCTGTGCTCCATCTCTGAGGCATATTTGTCTTTATCTTTGGCCACTTTGTCAGAGCTGGCAGAAAGAATCTTAGGTGTGGTTGTTCTCTTAGCGAATTAAACAATGACCAAAACTTTGCTCATTTCTTCCATCATTATTTCAGATTTCCATGGCTTTATTTTGACTTAGCAATATATGGCTCTGCTCTGGAATATGGGAGCAATTCAAGGACTGCAGGGCCTTCAAGGGCCTGCCTTTTTCAGAAGAGTGTTCAGGGACTTTTCTGTGCACTGCACCATCCACCTACACACAAAGACAATACAGTAAAATGCTTTCACGGCATTTAAAAGTGCACAAAAATGCTCAGGTCTACAGTTTGTTCTCAGGCAGAGTAATGCACTGATGAGATGGATTTTATCTGAGCTGGGTGACTATTAGGGATAGTAAATACTATTTAATATAAGCTATTTGAGATCCAAACAGTTCCAGTACTTTCTATTTCTTCATTTTAGTGCCTGGTGACCATTGGAGAATTTAATTTGTTAATAGATGCTACAATACCAAAGCCACCTCCACCTGCTGCTGTGACAGAATATGATTAACAGGAAAAACCCAGGTACTTGTCTTTGCTAATCTCTAAAGTCTCCTTCTGGCAAGTTTGGCAAACTTGTGTAAGAAATCTCTCTGAAGCTTAGGCTTGCATTCAGGCTTTGTTGTTTGGTTGTGTTGCAGAGTGCAGGCAAAGGGGGGAAGGATCAGGACACGTGAAAACAGCACAGAGAAATGTCAAGAGAGGAATCTAAGTATAATTTAAGAAAGAAAAATGCTCAGGCAGTGGGAGAAGAGGGTCCCAAAAAGTGTGACCACAGATGTTCTCTGTTTTTTGTACATTAAGTCCCAAGTCTGTTGCACCCCTGGGACCTGGTGGTGATGGCATGGTTTCTAGTTGCTGCTAAAGATTTCAGGAATGTCTCAGGAAAACCTTTCTATCTAATGTTCAATTGAGCAAAAAAAGGAAGTCTTTCAGATGTTTAAAGAGATGCAGGTTGCAGTGCCCTGGTGTGAGCCCTGTTTGCCCTGGGTCAGTGTGGCTGAAGCCTGTGCTCTGCACTCCTGACTTTGGTTTGTGGCTGCTGAGGTCTTGGGCAGAGGGAGCTCAATCACAGGGTGTCAGCCACAGCCTGCATTTCCTTTCCTTTCCCTTTCCCTTGGAAAACTTCAAAAAAAATATCCAAACCTGCCCTGGGCCAGACAGGCTAAACCACCTGCAAACTGCTCCAGAAAACCTAAAAAATACCCATGAATGTGCTGGGCAAGGTTTTGTGGGCCAGCTGGTGTGTTCTGGTGTGTCCCTGGAGATTCCTTGAAGGGCTGGAGCAGGACACAGAGCCTTCCTCTGGCTGAACTCTCCCTCAGCTGTTGACAGCCACATCCCTGTGAGTTAATTCCAGCTGTACCCCCAGAGATGAGTGTTGGCATGTCTTTGAGGATGGCAACTGGTCAGGTGTCATGAGACTTGCTCAGCTCCAGCAGAAAATACAGTTAGCCAGTGGCCAGGTGTGACCAAAACGTCCTGCAGGAGCCTGCTCACCCAGTGCCACTTGCTGGTGTCCCTCTCACCCTTACTGGTGGTGTGCTCAAGTGTTATGATGGTCTTTTGGCAATCTCTGATAGAAGAAATAGAACACCAATTTAAAGCACAAAGAAAAGGCTCAAGAAATCTATCATTATTAATCCTGCTGTCAGTTTTAATTTTGGGGACATTACCTCACTCAACACTCATTGGAGAGAGCTGCCAAAAATGGTGATGTCATCATCAGCAGGCACATCTGACCCTGGCTGCTGATTGCTGGTGTTGAGTGCAAGTTAATAAATCCCCTGGTACCTGGATACACTCTGCAGTTTTATTACAATGCAGGCATTCCTTGATACCCCGGTAATTAAACAGTCTGGGCAGGAAAGGAACCAAACCACCATTTTCTCCTGTTCAGGAGAATTGTAAAATATAATTGTCTTTCAGGTCAGCTTCCTACAACTGTCATGTAAACCTGTGTCTGGATCGTGAGGAAAACTTGGATGTAGGCAGAAATTCAAGGTGAAATATAAGTGAGAAATCAGATCTACTTCCCCAGATTGACATCTGCAGAACAAAGTGGCTCCTGACAGTCAGGCCACTCCACCTCCAAGAGCCAGAAATGTTTCCATTTCTAGGGAAAACTGCAATTCTGACGTCTACATATGGATTTTGGAGTGAGGATCCCACCACTGCCGTGCCTCTGTCTCCCTGCCATGGCTGTGAGCTCCCTGCCATGGAATTTTGGGTGCTGCTTTCTGGGACAGCAGAGCATCAAGTCTGAACCAAATCCTGAATAGGAGCAACATACATTTCTTGTGAGTAAGGGATCTTAGCCCATCTCCAGACACAGCACAGGATGAGACAGACACAGCATTCATAGGGCTGCCACATTCCCATGGCAGTAGCAGTATAACTTCTCCCAAAATTATAGAGCCCATGGAATAAAAGAGCAATTGAAGAAGTCATGTTGATGAAGCAAAGCCTTTGAAAATGGGAGCAGAGCTGGGGACTTTCACACCAGAGAAAGCTTTCAAGTCACACTTGTTTGGAGCTGACATCTGTTTACCTTTAAAGGACTATAAATAATATTACCTTTCCTCTTTACTGACTGCTGGAGATGATGCTTTGCTTCTGTTTATAGACCCCCTCCTCTTCTATCTTGATATTGGTGTTATCTGGCTGAGCAATTTGACATCATCATCATCACAGACGTTTCTCTATCTCTATAGCAACGTATGATGATGCCACAAACAGAGGATTATGCAATCTGTGTAGGCTCAGATGGAAGGAGAGGCAGGGCTGGGACTTCTGATTTAAGCACAAGTGTCTCCAATAACAGTAAGGGGAATACAGAACCTTGTTGGCAAACGAAATGTTTTTTTGTATAAACGTTCTCTTTTCCAAGTTTTCCTCTGGTGGGAAAGTCCCTCCTTAAAGTCCTCTTATACACATATAGGTATTATATATGCACAGTGACAGATATGCATATTTCTGTGTAAATGAATCTGTGCAAGTACAGCATCATTCCTAGGATTTGCAGGGGTGTTGCCAGTTCTCTGCACACAAACTCTGAAGCATCCACGATCCATCTTGAGCACAAAGGTGCTCTGGGTCTGCCCAGACCTCACACTCCCTCTTCAGAAAAGGGCTGCCCTTCCAGCCCTGTCCTCTCTCCCATCTGGGGACATGGGTGTCTTTGTCTAGATTGGATTTGTTCTTTGGATTCTCTTTGTTCAGACTCACCCTGGTCTTTATTAGGTTTGTCCTGTGGTTAAAGCAGAGCAGAAATGTAAGAGGAGCTTAAAAATCCCTGCCTCCCCAAGAGCAAAGCCTAAGAAAATGCTTCTGTTGCCCTCTCCATGCCTCAGTTTCCCCAACAATAGGGCAAAACCCATCTCATTCTCAGGGAGGCATTGAGAATAACTGCTCTTGTTTCTGAGTGCCTGACATTTTGGTGAGGGCATTCATGGAGACCCTGGAAAACTGGCTTGTTTATCTTATTTTTATTGAACATGTGAATGCATCCTATCTAGCACATGTTGTCAGAATCAATAACTGTGTCTTGTTACCAGTTTTTCCATTTATGGCATATTGTCCTGACATAGCTGTAAAACCTCAATGAATATGGTTTTAATAACCCAATGGTATTTAATGTACAATCGCTGTCTTATTAAGTCTAAATTAAATCCTTACTTGAGACACTTAATTTAAAGTGTGACTGATCTTTTCCTGGCCTGGAAGGAGATACTTAAGTGACACTTCTTCCAATTTGGCCACATGGTTGAGGGGGTGGGATTTAAATAATGTATTTTGATGATACCACTCATCTGGTTAAAGCTGAATTGCATCATTTTATGAACACTCAGAGACAGGATCAAATTAAACCCAACTTCCCACCAAGTTAACTCTGCTGAGTTTCAGAGCTTAATAGTGCATTCAAAACACACACTTATTGTGACTATCCACTCATCAGCATCTGCTTGGCTTTTCCAAAGGAAAAAATGAACTGCACCATATTTTTCTACTCAGAGCCTCTTGTGGGGTGCCTTTAGAGTTGACAAAGACAAGGCTTATATTCTGCTGTGGGCACACTAATAAAATAAACCTAATAAAATAAACATTACATGCAATAACGATGCTACTAAATCTAAGTTCAATGTGTAGCTAAAGTGTTACCCACAGATCTATTTAGAGTGATGTGCCTGGACCCTTTTTCCATCCTTTTCCAACCAAGAATCACATAAAATTTCTGTTAAATTGAAAGTGTTGTCAGAGCCAATGGGAACTCCACGAGAAACTTTGCCATGTGCTCAGCTGGGGAGGGCCCTGAGCTCAGGGATAAATGACATGCTGTCACTTCCCTGTGTCAAGGCCACCACCCAAAAATGGCCACTCCTGAGGGTCTGGGAGGAAATTTCTGAACAAAAATGCCTGGTCAGACCCTGGACAGCATGATGTGCATTGTGTCTGTGCTTTGTGGTGGGGCCACACAATGATCATCGGGTTGGATTAATGCAGATTGTGCAGTTGAAGGTGCACAGGAAAGGAAAACACCCTTTAGTATAGGCAGATGTGGGGTTTCAGTTTTATGTCTGGGAATAGATTGCACTGAGAGCCAGGAGAAGAAGAAGCAGTGGGGTAACCCCTGGCAGAATTTTGATTTCCTACTCCTTTTACAGCACTGATGGAAAGTTAGGCAGTGCCATCAGTACTGTAGCTCTCAGCTCAGATTCTAGCTGCATCTGAAGCTAATCTCTCTCTATTATTTATTGAAAATAAACTCTGGAATATTTCAATATGGTATGGAAGCTTGTAACAAAACAAAAGAAAAAGGAAAGAGGGTTCCTAGAATTGCAGAAATCTTTTTATCTATGGAAAAATTCTGCTAAGCAGTCTCTGTTGTTTGCTGGCTGCCACACCATGGCTCTTTGGGCAGTCACTGGCAGGATGCAGTGGAGATGCTGAAGGAAAGTACCCCCAAGAGGGGCTCTGTACAGGCTCTGTTATGTGTCTGTCTCCATATTGAACAAATTTGGTGATTTATCTTTGCTTTCTAGAGAGCTGGGTGGTGTTGCCTGTTTTGAGAATGAACCTGCTCTTTGCACTGCTTCAGGATCTTTATCAAAGCCCCAGCTGTTGGATTTATGGGATTGCACAAGACCTACTTCTGTCACTCAGAAAACCAAAGGAAAACCCAGGTCCAAGTGGTTCCAGGGGAAGGGTTCAAAGTGTGACCAAAACCAGAGGTCAAGCATGGGGACAATGTAAGTCTATTCCTCCTCTGAAGACCTCAAAGTTCACTGTGAAACATTGTCCTGACTGCTTCAGAAAATGGAAAGTGCTTGGAATTGGCAATATTGATTCTGTATGCAATGGAGGGGCAGGACAAGGGCAGCTCATGGCAAGGATCTTTCTAAGGTGAGAGATTCCATAAAGGTGTTGGAGTTCTGTTTGCAGAGTGCTCAGAGCTGTCTCTGAATTGAAACTTTGGGGTTTTGCAAAGCCAGTTACTGGGTTCAGCCTTGCAAGGGGCTCAGGATAAAGCAAATGTTGTTGCTACACAATCTTCTGCAAAGAGCTTGAAAGCACAGCCTGTCCTGAAAGCAAGGAGAATGTGCTCAGCTCAACGTCACCACCAGCAGAGCATAACTGAGGGCAGTATAACACTTCAAGTGAAAATATTTGTGTTCTTATTATGTCTTCCATCCAAGAACTTAATGGCTATTTGGTGCAGCTCACTCCTGATGATTGATTTCTCCTGGATGCTGGGGTGAGAATTGTTTTAACAGTTTACAGATGGACAAATGAAACAGGGAGGTGTCCGATGCATTGCCCAGCACCGTGAGCTAAGCCAGTGGCAGAACAGTTGTATCCCTGTTTGATCCCAGCCAGGTTTAATCCCTTTTTAAAATTTTTTTACCATTCTGTAACAATTTGACTTCTTCCCTAGCATGTGTAAACTTTAATAACTGAATCACAGCCACAGGAGATGATGAGGATGAAGACACTGATGAAGACCTTTCAGAGTGATATTTATTCTTCTTGTTCTAAATCTGGAATAATCCTTATTGCAATCATTCCAGTCCTGTGAGATATATTAGCTTTGCATGGTTGTTGCTGCTTCTGTGCCTGTGTATTTAACAGTTTTCCAAATAATTTACTCAGGCTCACAAGTTTTAAGAGCTTTTCCAGGATGAAAGAGAAGGGAAAGGAATATACTCACCCAGAGTGTTTTCTCTGTCTCTCTTTTGTCTATCATTAATTAGGAAGGGTTTCAAGTGATAAAACCAGCTTGTTGTTATAAGTCATCCACATGCTAAATTAAAGTGGGCAAACTGACATGGCAGTTAAACCTCAAAGCCTGAAATCAATCAATAAAATCTATGGAAAATTACTCTGAGCAAATTAACATCCTTTAATACATAAATGCAAATTTTTTTTCCCCCATGTCTCTGCACAAAAAGCCAGTCACTAATTTCCTGTGCATCTTAATCTCATCCCAAGAAAGGCACCATACACTCTCTTCTTTCCACCTCTACCTCTTCTCAGGGATCCCTAATTCTCTGGAGTGGAGATGCTGGGGTAAAGCAGCTGAATGAGGTTTGTGTTGTGTCCTTACTTTCTGGTCTATTTTCCACAAAACATCTCTTTTGACTCTCCTTAAATGTGACCATCCCAACCCCACTGAATGTGCACACAGAGAGGACACCTGGCTGCAAACAGCTTTGAGGAGCAGAGCTGGTGTATCAGAGAGGTTTGCAGAGCAGTGGAACTTAATGGTTTCTGGGGGCTGAGGACAAACACCATCCATCTTTCTGTGTGCTCTTGCAAGCACTCAGCATTAATATCTGAGGGCCTTTTAGTGCCACTGAAGAATTTATTCTCACAACACCACTGGGAGAAGGGATTTCATGGCTTTAATTTCAGTATCAGTAGGAATTTGAGAAACTGAGCCACAGAGCTGTTGCTTTCCACTCAGCTCCTGTCTATGGGTACTGTCAAAAGATTACCAGATGGGATAAATGAACTAGAGAGTGTCCCAAGAATTCTCTTCCCTTCCTATGCATCAGTGTTTCGAGAGCTTTAAGGACTTGGAGTGTGTGTAATTGTTTCAGATTTGGGCTAAGTCACCCCAGATAGAAAGTGCAACAGGCCAACAAACTGAAGGACTGGGGGTGTTTTTAATTGAATGGTCAAAGGCTGACAGTTTGCTGAAGGAGAAAAGAATCTGAGGTTGTGAAATGCAGGAGTTCATTTCTCTGCCAATAAAGCCCTGGAATGAGATTTCTAGATGTTTCCTATCAATAAATTGTTCTAATAAAACGTTGTCTTTACGCAAATTGAAATTTTCTGCAGGAAAATACTGACTTTGCTGAGTTGCCCCCTCCCCTTGGGAAAATTTAAACAGGGCTTCCTGGCTTCCTGCTGGGAAGATTTTTGCCAATTTTATTTTCTGCCTGAAGGGAGAAAAACAAATTGATGCATGTTTTCCAACAGCCAGCAGAGCTGGGAGGAGGAAAGAAAGGCCAATTGCCCTGGCTGTCTGCCTGCCACACAGCGTGGCCACCTCTGCCCATCGGGCTGGGCAGAAGCAACAGAGGCAGGGGTCCTGCTCTCCAAAACCTACCCAAAATGTTACTGCCAGTTTGAGTGAATGTCAACCTATTTTAGAAAGCAATTTTTAAGCGTCCTTTATTTTTTTTAATTTAATTTTTTTAAGGCGAGAAGGATGCAAATTTGTTTAATATTTTTTCTCCCATTGGAATAGATTTCACTTTCTGGGCTGGTCCCCCCACACGACAGCTACAAGGAAGTTGAAAGGACAATTACTTTTGAGAAGTCTACAATACCTTGGCAGCTGGAATTCCATCAGATAAGCAATATTTGATTAATATTGGACAGTAGGAGGAGACGAAATGGGATAGTATGGACATATTGGAAAAGCACTCACAAGAGCTACTCATGGATTTGCAATATTCCAGCACAGATTGCCAATTCTGCATTAAAATATTGCCTCAGAAGCAATTCCCTGGACCTAGTGCATGATAAGATGATGAGCAACCCCCTCCTTCTCCATTCCACATAGCTCCTTCAATGATATTTCCACCCATCTCCTCTATTGCAAGTGGCTTGAGAAAGGTTGGTCCAAATGAATTTAAAGCAGGGATAAATATTGCAAATTCAAATAATGGGTTTTCCAGTCTGTCCCTGGGATTGTCCTCAGGGCAGGGATCCCTTGCTGAAACAGGTCATCTCCCCTCTCTAGATGAGAAGAATCAGGTTAGTGGTGACAAGGAAAAGTCAGGAGAAGGACAGAAACAGGAAGCAAGCAAAAGGTTTGCAGAGCAAGGAGGGATTTGAAGATTTTGCTTTTCTTTTCTCATTGTACTTTACTCCAAATCCTGCCACAACCTTCCTGGAGGAGGGGGAAGGGCATGGGCTGATTTGCATCTTATGTTACTGCTGACAGTAGGAGGTCTTAATTGGGGCACCAAAGAGCAGGTGTAAGCTAACGTTAATCTTCCCTTTCACCTGTCACTCATGCAATGAATATGATCTCTCCTTCTCATTAGCAGCCCTCTGTCACATGCCAGGGAGCTTTGGAAGGGTCCCTTTGAAACTTGTTTGGATTGATTTTCCTGCCCGTGCTGGGTTATTATTGCCAGACCCCGGACAACTGCTCCCAGGGAGCACATCTTCCTGGTGGAGGTATGGATGAGCACTGCCTAATGGCCTCAAATTATATGTGCCTGGTGGAAAAATGATCAGGAATTCGTGTATTGGCCTGGTGATAAACAGATAGGGACCGGCCCGTTTTGAAACGAACGCATTGTGCACTCGAGCGTTACAGCGATGACCTTAGGAGGAAAGTTAATTTAGCAAAGATACTCAATTTGGAGTTATCTCCAAATGTTGATTCCTGGAATCATTACTCACTCCATAGTCAGGCAAAACTTCCCTGGATTTCAAGGACTACAGCTGGAGCCAAGAGGAAATTGGCCTGGGAGAGGATGAAATAGTAACTCTAGAATTTGAACCTCCATCTCTTGCAGTTCACCTATCACAGCAACAACAGCTTAATCCTTTGCTTGAGCGATGCAGAGTATTAGGAAACAACTCTGAGAAGCCAAGAGCAGCTAAACCTGCTTTGCTTTGCTCTTTGTGCCCCGTGAACTCTGTGTCTTGTGAGGAACCTGCTGTCAGGACAGTGATCTCTGTCTCCCAGCCATGCTTTTCTCACAAAGAGAAAAGGAAAACGGCAAATCACCTCGCAAAGAATTTATCTGAGCTTTTTTACATCCTTCTTGTGCTGCTCTGGAACACGCTCCACTCTGGTTCACCCAGAGGTGAAATAAATAATTATCTTTGGGGGAAAAAATTCACATGGTTAAAAGTATTATATTCAGAGAGCAACAGTTTGTTGGCTGTGAGTGGGATCCGGGGGGATGAGCATCAGCTGCAGCCTGGGTTCTGAGTCAGAGCAGAGTCCCGTGGGAATCACAGCTGCTCCAAGGCTCCAGTATTGGTTATTTCCTTCAGGATGATGATGGCTGGCCTCTTCTTTTATCATTCTCCTCCGTTGTTGGGAGGTGGCTTTCTTTATCATCAGATTCCTTCCGAAAGCAGTAATACTGTGATTCAATAGAATGGGAACCAAGGAACTAGCGGGGCTGACACATTACATTAGTAATGTAATTCTAACTCATCATCTGGTTTTTCCTTGCTGAGGTTGGGCCATGGTATGACACTTTTTTCTGAGATTAAGGGAAAAAAACCCTGTAGTAGCTAATTGCTTATCCCATTTTGGGATAAAATAGTTAATATTCAGCTCTCCTGTAGAGGGAAACATGGACTTTTAGAGGAAGAACCAATATTAGAATAAGTGTGGCAAAAACTGTGACATCCACCCTCTATCATTGTAATTTCTCCATTGAGCAATGGAAAGCATTTTATCATAAATTCACAACCCCCTTATTGTCTGTCTTTCAGTGACTTTTAATAACTGAATTTTTCAATTCCTGTGTTTATCTTGTGTCCTACAATCAAGCAATTACCAAAACTATAAGGGACAAGCACAGAATAAGGAAGAGTAACATGATTGATTTCAAGCAGATGAATGTTACAAACTTCATAACCCAGCGAAGTGGGACAGGGAAGTGCCAGACCCAATGAGATACCTACAGTAAGGATGTGCTTTGCCACGGTGCTGGATGGGGAGTCTAAAATCTGTTATTCCAGTCCATGAATATGTTGTCTTGAAATGTACAAACTGCAATTAAGAACTATTGGATAATAACTATGCCATGAAAATGTCCTAAACTATTAGAGAACTGAGGATGATAGTGAGCTTTTAATGTTTCACATAAACCATTTGGGATTTGAAGAACTTTCAGTGCTCATGAGGAAGTCAGAATCTATCCTTGCTTGGGTTAAAGGGAAGGAAGACAAAAAGCCCCGAATTAAATTTTTGAACTCGACACCCTCCATTTTTCTATGTGTTGCTCAATTCTAAACAGGGAAAATAAAATCAGCTTTGTTCGTGAGCATATGCTTTGGACTTTTTTTCTTCTTGGAGCCTGTGAATTATTAATAAACTAATTTCTCTTTATAGTTCAATCTTTGGAGACTTAAAGTGCTCACTCAAATGCACTGAACAAGAGGAATGCTTCAGCTCAAATCAGCTCCCATCTTCTTTAGAAATGCTGGCCTTGAGGTATCTTTGAGTCTTTGAAATCAATCTTTTATTCAGCTGGGAATTTCTGATGGCTTGGAGGTCTGGTCTGTTAATTCTGCCTAATGCCCTGTTTAAGTTTGGGGCATTTCTGTCGGGTGATTTTCTGCTTTTACTTTGCTGAAGGACTGAGAGCACCCCTCCCTCCCTTCACTACACCCCTGTTCCTTTGTCTCCAAGGGGAAAGAAAAATGTTTGTTGGGCTTAACAAGTAAGTTGGGGGTGGGATGATCAAGAAAATACCTAAAGTGGTACCTAGGTGAAATCTCGTGGAGTCTTTCAAAGCCAGGTTAATACAGCTTGATCTTTAGGATCAGGAGTGCAGGTGTCAGAGGGATCCCTGGGCTGTCTTGAAGCCTCTCATCACTCCTGCCCCTCCTGAGGGTTTCTCATTCTTGGTTTATCAGTAGCACTACCACAGCTGAGGCAGAGGAGAGGGGGAAGTCAGGGAAATACCCTGAAGCCCTGTGTCCACCAGGACAGGTGGTGAACAGCCTGCAGGAGCTGGGCTGTCCAGTTTTGTCTGCTGTCCTGGATCATTTGGACCAAGATTTGGATCATAGAGTAAGTGTGTAACATCTTCCACAGAGGGCTAAGATGAACCAGAAATTATGAGACTGGGAGCATTTTTATTAAAAAATTGTGATTTCCTCTTCCCCAGTGCCTGGGCTGAGAGCTGGACAAACTTGTTTCAGTTGTGATCCTGTGAAACAAAAGCTCTCAATGATAAAGCAACATTGTTTGGTCTTTCCATTCTCATGCTTCTAAAAAAAGCTACCAAATGACTGAAAAAGGTCCACATGAAATTTAAAAATAGGCTGAGGGACGGGGTTACAAGTCACTGAGCTCCATGTGGTCAAATAAAAACAACTATAGCAAAAAATTACAGAGCTAATTTAAGCTGTACAACAGAATTTCATTTACCAGAAATATTTAACTAAAGAAAACCACATTAAGGCAGTGGCCTTCATTAACAAAAATGTCCTGTGCAGAGGTGACTTCCCAGTTAAAATTTTTTGGGAAAAATATATCTGACTCCTGAAACAAAATTTAAAACAAAATGGTTAAATAAAAAACATCTGGGTTTCTCTAATGTGTCTTTCTTCCTCAGTTTTTAATTCTGGGGCTATTTGAAGACTCTTGATCTCCTTTGTGGTGGGATAAACCTGCAGAAGCTCCACTGGATGCAGAGCTTGGTGCAGGCTCCAGGCTCTGGTGGTGCAAACCCACACACCTGGTGTGAGCAGGGCTGGTGGTGGCACAGAGGGGCACAGCAGGGTTTTCTGCACAGGATTTATTTTCCAGCTCTCTCTGGGCAGCTCTGCAAGGCTGGGAAAACACATCCAAACCTGGGAAAACACATCCAAACCCGGGAAAGGGAAATGTTTCACTCTGCTGGTGCGCAGGGGGATCCCCAGCAAGGGACAGAGCCAATTTGATTCCAGCCTCCCATTGAGGTCGATGGGATTTGTGTACCTCAGCCCATGAAGGTCTTTGGGAAATTCCAGCCATGAAGGTTAATTATAAGCCTTTAATTAATCAGACATTCACTGTGGGCTGAAGTGGTCTGGCTGTCTGAGCTCCGGCAGGTCCTTAATTAACACCACTGGGGGCTGGGGGTTGGGGTGACTTTGAGGCAGCTGCAGGTCTCTGGTGAAGGCTGGGATGGTGAAGGATGGAATGCTCAGGATGGGGGCTGGAGATGCTGCCAGGGGGCCAGGGCTGAGCCCTGGGATGGGGACAGTGATTTGTGCCATCCATGTCTGGTGCAGTCAATGAATGAGCCCCCTCGGGCTCCCCAAGGTGAACAGGGAAACATTGAGGGTTTCATTATTCCTTATACATGAAAAATTAGAACAAATTGGCAACTGGGATTAAAAAACCAAGCTGGCTGGCTTACTTGGTGAAGCTTTTTAAAGCAGGCCCCTTAATTTTAAATTGCCTAAAAATTGAGGTAGCGATAAATGGTGTCTCTGAACTTTTTATTTTTTTCATAAATGTAAAGAGTAATTTTTGAACTGCATGAGAATATATCATCTCCTGTCTTTCCCTGGCCAATTAAACTCTATAAGATGTGCTCTGGAAGTACCTGCAGCAGGGAGGGCTTTGACTCTCTACAGAATATGAGCATATTGCTTGAGAGAGAACTTCTGGCCTCCCTCAAACCAAAGGCAAAGTAGCATTAACTTCAAGGGATCTGGGATTTCTCTCAAATAATATTATTAGCAATGCCTCAATGGTCTTTAACTTAATAAAAAAAAAATGGCAGCATTAGAGAGAGATGCTTATGAGGGAAGAAAAAAGCCATATTGTTTCTCCCAAAATTACAGGAACTTTATCTTTTCATTCTTCAGACATACACTGCATTTCTAGTAAGAGGCAAAAATATGACATGGGAGAAAATAACTTTCAGTCAATGCACTGAAACATTTTCAACTATCCAAATGATGGAAGCTGCATCCATTAGAAAACCAGTGAGGACTCCTAAAACATTTTGAAGCCAACAGAAAAAAACAACAAAAATAAATATCCCCACTCCTGGAGGATGCTTGTTCCTTTAAGCAGCTGTTTCTTGTCTCTGAGGTAACAAAGTTGTCATGTGATGCATCTGTTACCATGGCAATAATCTGTAATTGTGCAGAAAATCCACCAAAGTAGCGTGCAAGTCCTTGGTGAATTGGACAGAGAGAAAAATCACCCCTGTGCAAGCCTTGAATTGATGCTGTTGTGCAACTGCCTTGGCCAAGGCAGCCCAGCTTCACCTCCAACCAATTTCCTGTATTTATTTGCTCTGTTTCTGGTGTCCAGTGTTTGCTTGGTGTTCACACACCCTCCCCACCCCTGCCCTCACAGCTGGTGGGTCGTGGGCATCTTTTCCACCCTCCCCTGCCACACTCAGGGCATTTCACAGAAAGGATCTGGGCACTGCACTGTGTTGGCCAAAGGTGCAAGGACTGTGACTTTTGAGCCATTCTTTGCAAACACAGGTGGTAAAATGGCATTAAATATTGTGCTCTGGTACAACTGCAATGGGAAAGGCATTCCCATGTTTATTTTATCCCACTCTCCCACAGGGGCAGCCCCCAGCACCTCCATTGGCTCTGCCTCCATCAGGATGTGTCGTTTCACCAGCACCTTGGGAACGGCTCCCACACATCCTCATGTACATGCAATATTTGTATTTATATATAATATATATAAATTTAAATAAGCCTTCTCCTAGCGAGCCGAGTTCAGAATACTTTAAAACCAACTGAAAATAGAAACACAGAAGGATGGGAAGATGAAATCTGCAGAAGTTTCTGCCCTGCATTAGTCATAAAATAAACTGCTGGAATTTACAAAGAAAATCCTTGAGCATTTTGAGTCATCTGCTCATGATATCATTGGGCTAAAAGTGCTTGCTACTATCCAAATCAAAACGCCAGGGAAATCTCATGAGAATATGCCTCGTGGGCAAATCCCAAAAGGAGAACATCTGGATTTAAGATGCCATTGCCCTGTACTTAACCCTAAGCCACTGAGAAAAATGACTATTCTCTCGCTCTCACTCTCTCTGTGTTATTAGTAAATATTTATACTACACAAGCACCCAAAGGCCTCAAATGAGAGTAGACTTCCATCTTGAGGCTCATGCAGGCCTAACAGAGAGAGGACCCCCCTCTGCTCTGCAGGGCTTGCTCGTTGTTTATTTTTCCTCTCAGCTGTGGCGAGATGAGCTGCACCATTCCCAGCAACTGAGTTATTGGAATTAGATGAGACCCTCATTTCTTCCACAGGGGAAAAAAATTAAAAGTGTTTTGTTCCGTGGGGTTGGTTCAGCTGAGGCAGCTTAGAATCAGTGAGAAAAACTCTTTTGTGTCCACACCAGAAGTGCCACCTTTAGCTTTGCCTATCCAGGCTCTGATGTATCCCATTTAGCCTGAGTTAATAACATAAAACTGCTTTGTCTTCCCTTGTAGTGTAGGTGTTAATTAGGCTGATGTGGGTGATTTAATACCACTCACACTGATATATCAAGCCTAAAACCAGACCTTCTCACAGTCCAGCATTTACAGTGAGTAGATTAAAATACCCTCCACCCATGCACATCCCTGTCTGTATTTTAAGGCCAGCACAGGTGCCTCACCTGCAGAGGTGGGGCTGTACCTGAGGCTCAAAGGACCTTACAGAAAGTCATTTGCTCTCTGGTGTGTTCTGCAGCTGAACCCAGCCCCAGTGAGTGGGTGACCTGAGATCTGCCTTTTTCCATCCAGTTTTAAAAGAAGGATTCTGACATTTGAGTTGTGGGAGCCTCATCTGACAGTAGCCTAAGTCTTCATTTCTGAAGGGGAGGGTTATGGCTCCAGTGTAAACCAGATGGAGCTTCCAAAAATCCATAGGACCTCTGCTCCATGCAAACTTCCCTCCAGACTCTTTTGCTTGGTGGTTTCTGGTGAGATGGAAACAATCCAGTAACACCCTGGATGAACCTCCCCACTGCTGGAGTTGTTCCAGCACTCCTCAGCACCTCAGACATGGGGAAAACCCAATTAGCATAATTAACTAAAGTAGGGCCTGGCCTGGGTTTTCTCACTGGGAGCCCTGAGCTTACAAAAGTTTTAGGAGGAGCAGGAGGGATGTGGTTTCCTTGGTGGTGGAATTTTTCTTCTGCTTAGGAGTAACCTGAGTGCTGCCTGAGGATTATCCCTACCTGTTGTCCCTAAATTCCTCCTTCCCTGGGGAACCTGCAGAACAGGTAAGGGGTGCTGTGTCTACATCCTGAATTTGGGAGGCCTCCAAGGGAAAAGGCTGATTTGGAACAACACAGGGCTGGGTCTTCCTGGGCTTCTGCTCTTGGCTCTGCCCTGAGGATCTGCTGCTCCTCTCCCATCTTTTTGCAACTGCTGAGACTTTTCACCTCTGCAAAGAGCCCCCTTGAGATGACTCACCACGCTCCCCCTGCCCTGTGAGATAGGAAAGCTGGTGTGGCCACTATGGGAAGCCAAGAAGCAGCAGCCGAAGCAGAGCTGGTCTGAAATAAGTGCTTAGGAATGCTCTGACCTCTTGCCTCACTGATGCACCATTTTTTTTGTTTCTTTTTATTTGTGGGTTTGCTGCCTTTTCTTTCTTTTTTTTTTTTCCCCCAGAGAAAACACTAAAAGATCTATTTGTACATAACTGTGATCTGCATGCACACATACACAGATTCAGCCTGGGCCAGGGGAGAGGAGAGGGGATCACAGCCCTGCCACTTGTAGGTGTTTGGGGCTCCAGACAGCTGTGACAAACTGCAGCCTTTTTACTACCTTAGAAAACATAATGGACCACTTTTGTAATTTTAGCTGTAAATGCACTTCTGATGTATCACAGGACAGTGCTTGAGTATGAGAAAAGAGAGAAATACAAGAAGTGCAGAAATTATGTGGTGACAGGCCAAAGAACAGAGCTTATAACACACCCACGGAGTGTTTCCTGTGAAAACAATATTCTTCTGGTTCTGTTCATGATGCTCTTGCTTGCCTGCTTTAAGGAGTAATTTCTCAGAGCTATATTTTAGATGTTCAGCTCTTGTAAACGCTTCACAGTTTAATACATTGCAGCTTTTCTGTTTGCCAAGCTTGAGTCACTGGATTAAAATTGCAGCCGCCACCACAGCCATCAATGTTACTGTTAGCTTCCTGTCTCCTCTCTTCCCAGCCTCTACCTAATAATGGTAACCTGTGATCCCAGTTTGTGCTTCATAGATGACTAAAGGACATAAAAGTCTCAGTCTGTTCATGATTTGGAAGCAGATAAGTAATGTGTGTCCGACAGAACTTGGGTGAAGTCACAC
Source organism: Chaetops frenatus (assembly GCA_013400775.1). Lineage (NCBI taxonomy): Eukaryota > Metazoa > Chordata > Aves > Passeriformes > Picathartidae > Chaetops > Chaetops frenatus. Next base: position 1,135,150 of record VZTR01014594.1, read on the forward strand.
CAAGTAGCAGAAGTCCTTGTGATGTGTGGCCGTGGCCTGAAAGAAATGGTGAAAACTGGTGGTTCTTGGTGTGCACCTGAGGGAGGGATGGCCTTCAGGGAGGGAGTCTGCTGGTCTGCTACTGCTGATACAGAAACTGAGATTCCACATGGTCTGCAGGGATTGCTGGATCCAGCTGGGAAGGAATTGTCTCCTGGAGGGAGTTGGTTGATGTCCTCAGGGATGGAGCATGCAATAAGGTTCATAGGCTGGGATCCACTAGACAGGGACATCTCACCCACCGGATCTCTTCCCTGTCTGGGGCTTAAAATATTGTTGTTCCTCCTGTTGCTGTCACGACCCTCTGGTGGTGGATGTGGCACTGCTGGTGACAAACCTTGGGGTGGTAAAGGCTCTGTGGGGTGGAAAATCTTAAATGAGGTATGCAGTGGCTCCTTCTGGCCCCAAAGCCTGTGGAATGGAAATCCAAGGAAAACTCCATCTGAAGAAGCAGCTGAGTTGTGTCTGTGTTGGCTTTTATGCTGTTGGTTGATGGTCAGCACAGACCAGCTGGCAGTGAGGTCGTGATGGGAAAAGGCTCAGGAAGAGCTTCATTAGCAGCAGCACAGTACAAGTGCCAGCTGACAGATAAATGCTCTGGAAACTTGTGCAGCAAGGAAGGAGAGGGTACCGGGGGAGGCTGAAAGGCCAAAACTGAGCTTTTGGAGCCTTAGTGTTTGAATAAAGTCACCTGGGGATGCATGGAGCAGAGCTGGGGATGTGGGAGCAGAGGGGGAGCCTTTAAGGTTGTTTAAATCTTTTAGCAGAAATCTCAAGCTATAAACGGAAACATTTCACTCTAAGTCAATAAAACTGATCCAGTTTTTGTTCAAAAAAACCCCTCCCATTCAAGCCATTAAAACTAACAGTTCAAATCCCTTAAGGGAGCCAGCTCCACGGGCTTGTGTTTCCATAGGGTTTACTGGCAGATTGCTACAGTTACCTCCCATGCCTCCTTGAAAGGAATGCTGGCTCTTTAGGCACCTATTTCTGGTATAAGTCTTCCTAAAAGCCTTTGGACTTGTGTGCAGCCTGAGTGGTGGTGGCTAAAGGAGTCCATAGGGCTCCACATCAGGAGAACGTGGGGCTGGATGTCCTGGGAGGGCATCTTGTCCCCACACTGGGACACTCATTCTCCAAAGGCTGAGCACCTTGCTGGGTTGGAGATGTGATTGAGCATTACATCTGTCCCTGCTGGGCTTGCTGTGCACCACTGGTTGGGGCAGCAGGGAAGGACAGAGCTGCAAATGATGGAGGAGAGGGAAAATAGATGTTCTTTCTGAATCTATAGATGTGGATACCTACAGACATCTCTACATTCCCCCTCTTCCCTTTCTCCCCAAGCCCTGAGGTTTGGGCATCATGTTTTTATACTCAGAAATCAATCTGTTTGATAATCTGACTGGGAATAAGTAATGCAGCTACATCCTTCTGAATACTTATATGTGCATGATCTGTTGGTTTGATATGCTCCAGTCTCCCTAACATCTGGTTCTAGCCAGTTGCTATCAGCCTCTTGGTTTTATAAGCACTAAATTCACTCAGCTTTTCATGCAGGGAGAAAAAAAATACAGCCCAAAGAGCATAACAGTTACAAGCATTTTTTGTGGGAGTGGAGAGAGGGGGCCAAGTTCTGCTCTCAGACAGAGTCCAGCCTTTGCATTTTTGGGTGGGCCTCCAAAACCATATTTTTTCCTTAGGATGCCTCCTCTTTAGCCAAACTAAACTGATTCCTGTCAGCTATTATCATTTCAGAATGAATGAGTTTGGCATGGAGACTTGAGGGAGGGTCAGCAAGGTGGCTTTTTGGGGTGTTCCTGGAAGGCTAACTGGACTGTCCTACATGCAGGGTGTGTGTGTGTTCCTTGGCTGATGGGAAGCAGGGACAGGGGCAGGGTGCTTTCACATTTCTGGTGGCCCAGCCTGCCAGTTTTCTCACCTGGTGTCCAGAGTGCTGCTCAGTGGAGCTGAGGGAGATAAGTTGTCACTACCCACCACATGCTCAGCATCTGGGCCCCTCTCCATGTGTTTTCTTCAGTGCAGCTCTGAATGTGCCAGAGAAGACCTTGATGTTCCAAAGTCACCTGCTCGGGAGCAGCAGAGACAAACAAGGCTGGATTTTTATTGAGCACATATGGCAGTGGAGGATTCAAAGGCACAAGGCTACCTGACAGGCTCATCTGAAATATATCCATAAAAAAACCCAAGCTTCTCCAAAACCACTGCCTGTTAAGCCAGTTGCTGACACAAGCAGAAAATCCATCAATATTGAGATGTACAAAAACACTCAAACCCTTGAAAACAAATTTATGTTGTCCAAAAGCAGTTTACAAAAGGGTTGACCAGCTGTTATCTTGCTGTTGAGCCAAGTTATCTTTTCACTACCACATTGTCTCCTCCCACTTTGGTGTTCAACCTCTTAGGTGGGATTCTGAGATTTGAGAACTCTCCTTAAACAATATTAATAATAACTGCCTTGGATAATTTTAATTATATTGTTAAGGTTAACAAAAACATTAGCCATGCTAATTTTAACACAAATAGCACATACCAGTGGTCTTGTTTGCTCTGCAAGAGGAGCAGAAACACGTTTGAAGGGAAAAGGAGAGGGCAAACCAGAAATTACCCATACTTTAAGTCTCTGAAGGGTTACAATTCACATATGGATGAAATTTAGCTCTAGAACAATATAATGTAGCTTTAAGTGGAATCAATCTGGTCCACTAATTCTGTTTCTGCCTGCTTTGTTTTAAAGACAAACCCTCTTCACTTTACACATGCACATAATGGGTGGTTGAAGCAGGTAACTGTGAGCTGCTGAGCAGGGCCTGGTGGGTTTCCTTTGTGGGCCAAGACTCACTTTCTGGAAAGGATAAGAGGGAATAGACACACTCCTTGTAGAGGTGCTGCCCTCGTGCTCCTGAACAGCCTGGTAATGGTGTGGCACTAATTCAGATCCTACAGAATTACAGATAGGTTTCCACGGTTATTTTTTCTGTTGTTACCAAACACTTGAAGCAAGGCTGTGCTGTGGTCATATAGACAGGAAAATGACATCATGCTAAAAACCCCTAATCCAAAAGCTTTGGAATCTGAAAGGCAAACCATATTCTAATTAGAAACAAAAAAATCCCCAATGGCGTTTGAAATGGAGAAATTTATTGGATTATTATTATTATTATTATTTTTAAATCCTCCCCTGGCCTCCCTTCCAGCCAAGGCTGTGACAAGTGCATTGGAGCTGATAATAAACACACACCTCTAAGGTCATGGCTAGGATTTTTAATTTAAATAAATAAATAAATAAATAAGGATGGATTTTCCACTCTCCAGGGATCCAGCACTCAGGAACAAGCAGCACAAAGTGTATTCTGCAGGGTCACTGCAGAAGATGGCTTTTTTATTTTTCTATTTTTCTGTTTTAGCATAGCAATGGATTTTTCCCCATTATTTGAGAACACAAAACAGCCTTATTCTACACTTCTCCCTCCGAGGTTGGTAGGTGGTAATGACAGGCTTTGGGATGGTGATGCTTTGTAGGAATTATTGACAGTGTGGGAAAATGCAGAATTACTCACCGCAGCCACTCTGTTTTAGGAGGTCAGCAGATGTGACCAGCTCATCCTGCTATGGATGATGAGAGCTGGTCAGAGAAAGGTTGAAGAAACCATATTCCACCAGCTGTTGATGTGTCTCTCAGTGCTGCTGAAACTTCTGGAAATGAGTCAACTTTGTTTTCAGGGTAAAACAGGGTGGAGGAATTTCAGCAATGTTAAAATCAACTTACTGACACATACAAAACATTTTCTTAATTTGAAACAAAATTTCTTTCAGATTTCTCTCCTGGATTTCTTAGCATTCTGTGGGACCTAATTGGGAACGGATTGAAGCAGAAAGGAAATATTTTAATCCAATAAACCTGCTTTTATTTTTTCCTTAGAAACTTCTGCAGAAAACTGAATTGGAGGGGAAGAAGGGGGTGTACTCTGTAGAAGACAACGACACTTTGAGCTCCTAATTATAAATTCTTTGAGAAGTGCACCCTCCATCCTTAAGCCAGGCCACCTCATTTACTACTTAAGTGAGTCATTTCTCAGAGGCAGCAAAGCCTGCCACCACCTCCCCCCTCCCCAAAATGAGGTACCTGTAATTCCCAAAGATGCACTGCAGGTGCTGGTGTCTATGGAGACACTGGAACTGCTGCTTTGTGTCATCCCCACTCAAGAAATCCTGTTTGAGTGGCCCTTTGTCTTTGCATGATGAGTTACATTTCAAGCAAAGCAAATGGTGCCTCCAGCTCCTTCCTCTGTCTCTGCTCCCTTTACTGCTATCCCCATCTGGAGAATAATATAATGAGAATAGTTATAGAGGTTGTTGCAAGGAATCACCTACTATCATGCACCTGCCAACAGGGTGGATTAACTGTCTGGTTCTTTTAGGAACAGAATAAATCCTGACATATTTTGAAAATGTATCCTCACTTGCTTCTGCATTTCTGTTCTGCTTGGTTTCATCTCGGTCATAGCTGGTTTTCTAAAAGTGCCACTATTCATATTGGATTTGCACCTTGCAAGCACCTGCAGGCTTATTGTTTGGCATGGCCTGTTCTTTATTGATTTGATTTTTTTTCTTCCTTTTTCTTTTGTGTTCTGTTTTGTTTTATAACATTTCATGGTGTAGACAGCGACTTTACGGGTGCTGGGCCAGCCTGCTAATTGGTTTCACATCTCTGTTTGAGGGTGGATTTAGCAGGGTCTTTGCTGGCTCTTGCTTATTTCTTTTTCCCACAGAAATGAAAGTGAGAAGCAGCTCAATAATGTTACAGTACCATTCATTTCTTCCTGCGAGTGCCTCTGTGCAGAACACCGAGATTATTTAGTGGCTGAGAGAGGCCAGGGTTCGCATGAGGCTCCCTGGACTGGAACAGGAAGATTTTCCAGTGCCACTGGGGAGAGAGCTGGAGGTAGGCTCAGCCCAGTGCTGGGTATTAAATGTACAGGTACCTTTCGTGGCCAGGGCAGGAACATATTTTTTTGCCACTCTGATAAAGGAGATCCTTAGTGCCAGGTGAAGAACATGGGAATCTTTCAGTGGCTGTTAATCCACTTCAAATCAAAACACTCAATTATTTCTTCTGTGTTTCCTTGAGATGTGATGTGAATTTTTGGAGGATCTGTGCTTGGCTGTGATGTGGGAAGGGGCTGCAACAGGAGCCCCAGGGGAGCCTCATGCCTGGCACAAGCAGCCCTTCCACAGTGAGTTGAGTTCAGTTTCGTTACTTCCAGATAAAGAAGTTCTCACCCCCCATGATTGCTGCTCTAGCTCTGACATCAGTCTTGACTTCTTTTTCTAACCTTATCTAATGCAGGCTTTCTAAAAAGCAAAAACCAGATCCTCATATTTATGTTACAATTAAGTGAAGAAATTTTTTATACTAGTATATTCATTTTCTGGAGTTACTGTTTTGGGAACTAAACACGTCCTGAAAATACTGTGCCTCCAGCTCTGACTGATGTGGCAAGTTGGCTTTTCTAGAGACTATTTCAGAAAATAAATGCCATGGTTTTATCACTGCTTTACTTTTGCCCTCTGATAATGACAATGGTGCTTGGTTATGGGGAACAAAAGTCGGATGAAACAGGACATCCTTGTAATAACATATGCTGTTCTTCATGGTACTTAAGACACACACGAACTACAATAAAACAACTTTAGGTGAAGGGCCAGTGAATGAGAACACTGGGCTTCATTCTTCCCCTTCAGAATAAATTCCCTTCTGTCTGCAAGCATCTCATTTGCTGTTTGTACAGAAAGTCCTTTGTTAGCCATTTCTCATTACAGCTATTGATAAGGCTTGTCCAAAAACATGCCAAAGTGCTTTTGTAAGTCAGATATTTTACATCAAGCACCAACAGCTAGTAATCATACAGTGGGTCTCTCTTAAAAACTGTTTCACTGTTGCCTTTGTATTTAGATAACATTGCCATGATAGTTACAGCAAGGGAATAGTATGAATACTTCAGTATAGTGTTTGGTTGGAAAAGCAACTGAGAAAGCTTTAACTGTTAGGAAGGAAACTCCACTTTAATTAGCATGATTTCCAATACTGCTGCTTGTACAATATAAATGTCTTGTATTATAAGGACATTTGTTTCAATGAAAATAGTATTGAAGACTGGAGCAACTTTTTTTGTGTGTGCCTAAGATAACATTACAGCAAAAAAAAAAAAAAGTGATTAGTATTTTCTCACATTTATAAAGCTTTATGAATTGTGTAAGAAGATATTACTAATTTGTTTATATATTTATATATGCAAAGTAAGTTCCCCGCTCTGAGTTTAATCTTTCTTGCAAACCTTTGCACATTTGTTTGCAATTTGCAATTTCAGTGTTTGCCAGTGTTGTCTATCCATTGCCCATCTAAAATAAGCAGTAATATGGAAAAATGATTGTTGGGAATGCTTATAAGCCATTTCTCATAAATCTAAGCGGTGCCAAATGAAATGATTGTGCAAGAGGCTGTAAACAAACAGAATCTACTTTTTAGCACAATGCATAATTAAATTGTGGAGCTGGTTGCCACAGGATGTTGTTGATATCTGCAGCTCAAGAAGTAACCAAGCAAGTGGAAGCAAAGGTCTCTGAAGGGCTATTAAATGAGATGACGCAGATGCAGGCTACGGCTCAGGAAGTCCTTAAACCACAAATTGCTTGAAATGGAGAAGATATTGAGAATTTCATACTTGCATCACTTCTTACAAGCTTTCTCTCAAATGCCTATTACTATCCATTTCCAAAGACAGGATGTTGGATGGACCTTTGGCATGACCTGCTCCAGCCTTTACAGTATTGTGCCTGTGTCCTCTGGGGAGAACAAGATGACACATCCTGGAGAACAGAGAGAGGAGCAAGGGGTTTAATTCCATTTAGACATGAAGATATCTTTTTTCAGGTGTGGGGAGTCTAAAGAAGCCTTATTTTAGGCATATAAGAAATCTGTGAGTCTCTAATTGCCAAGTACATTGAGCTTAGCTCTGTTAAGCTAAGCTTTGGGGAGAGAAAACTGGATGATGTTGTATATCAGGCTGGAAAATGTTTATTTGCTTGGAAAAAGTCTCCAACAATAGTGTGAGAAAATTACAAGTGGAAAAATGTGGTGAGCTGTGCTAAGAGCAGGAGGAGATGGTGACAGCCTGGCTAAGCTCCTCATTACCTCTGCCCTGGTGGCTGTGCTGTGGCTTCAGGTTCCAACAAAATTCAGGTCCCACTAACCTCAACAGCACATCTCCCTCCAAAGGTTTCTTTACTCAGAAAACTTCATCATGGGCTGAAGAAAGATGAGGCATTATGGGATCCTTTCTCTTGTTCTAGAAATTTCAGCATGAGCTACAGAAAAAGGAAGTGACTTCAAGGAGTATGGAATTTTCTGAATTTTCCTGATTTTTTTAGAGAACATAGGACATTTACTCTGGTGCTACTTGTGATGTAGAGTAATGAAGATGGTATTTGCTTTTATTTCAAAGTAACACCATGTACCTCCCTTGAAGAACCCAGATAGGTGTATCAGCCTCCATCCAGAGCATTTTGCATTGACTTAAAGCAGACCAATTGTGAGAAGCAAAAGACTTTCTCTCCTGAAAATAAATGTTGATGTTCTCTCATTGGATATAAAGCACAACAGTTACATTTTCAGTCTCCAGCTGCCAAGGACACCTATGAGCATTTTCCTGCCACAGACATTTTGTAGGCAATGTGGAAAACATGTCAAATGCCAAAGGCATGAAAAGAAGGAGCCAATCATGAATAATTCATTTGGAATCCACTATAATGACATTAGTCATAATGAAACCTAAGCTGGTATTAACATGTGCATTGTAGGTACAGAGTTTCCTGAGGAATCACTCTCTATTAGGAGGGGTATTAAGGAGAGCTTGAAAAAAGGGTATTGTTTCTATCATCACAATGTCCTGGCCCAGGGATAGTGGTGTCTGATTGTCTCCAGGAAAGTGCACAAGCTGTGGTGGCTGTGATCAGTTATGAGGTCTTCAGCCTCCTACTAATTTTGTAAGCAGCTTCTTTTTAAACCATGTGGCATCTTCTTAGGGCAGCAGTAGATGTGCCAATAGAAGTGTTGGTTTAGAAAAATAAGTCATCTGATCATATTTCTGTTCCTTTCCTGTTCTTCCATGCAAATGGAAGTTTTTGTGTCTGCTTCACAGCTGCTGAGGAAACAGAAGAGGTTTTGTTGAGTGAGAAGAGCAGAGGGTTGTGAGTTTGGGCTGGCCTTTGCCCTGGCCAGTCTACAGATCCCCAGAGGGGTGTGAGATGTGGCTCTGGCACACTGGGTGCTCCTGTGCTGTCATTCACAGTGTGAGAGATTCACTAGGCAAGGAAAACTCTCTACAGTGTAAGTTCAGTAATGAGGTGATCCAGAATCACACAAGCCTTTGAGTATGTGCTTCTGCTCTGCTGAAATCCTGTGATGATCAGGTTTGGGTTTCGCCCTAGATATTGAAATAATTGAGCAGTAGGTGTGTGTTTGGAGCTGAGTGTTCTTAACTGGGACTGTGTGAGGGGTAATCAAAGGCAGAGCTGACAAAGGAGGTGGTTCACAGGTCACTCTGCTTGAAGTATGTTTGCATTAAATTGTTATCAGGGTCAATCCACAGAACAAGATATGAGTGATTCAGAAATGGGCACAAGGGCTAAACAATTCATGCTCAATAATTTGCTTTGCTTTAGTCAAGACTGCTCTAAATCTCAGTTTTGTCCAGTCTTGTTAGACCAGTGTGAGCTCTTAGTTCACTGAGAGGGCAGGCTTAGAGTCCAGTTTTCATCATCCCTTCCATTGCCATAATCCTTATGCAGTGACCACAGAGCCCTTGCTAGAGATGCCCTGACCTGAGAAAGCAATCTGCTCAGCTAATGAACATCCTGCAAAGTGCCATTATGAGACCTTTGCCTCATGAGGTGGAACTAATTAACCAAATTACTAAAATCATAGGAAAGCTTAACAACAGTTACCTAATGCCATTAAGCCCTGAAAGGTGTGCTGTTACCACACATGCAGCTCTCAGGTGCACCAACGTACCCAGCTCAGCAGACAAAACCAGGAGGATGCCATAATGACATGCTGGAGCCTTCTCTGCTGCAAATTATTTATTTGTGCTTCCTGTACATCAGTAAACATGGCTCTATTTCTCCTGTGCAAGAATTTGCAAAGTAAAGGATGGAGGAAAGAAGAGTATTGTTCATCTTCCCTTTATTTTTCTGACACCAGAGCTACAGCTCTGAAAAAAACAAAGGGCTTGGCATTTACCATTCATAAATTCTGCAGAAACAGAGATCCAGGCTCTGAAGCTGCAGGAGTGAAAGAATACAGAGTTCATCACCTGCTGACACTTGTCTTGAAAGGAGAGTGTCAGAGGCAAATCCTGCCGGTTAGGACTGAGTGCCCAAGAGAAGTGTCAGGTTCCAGATCTTTTGCAGCATGAATAAGACAGGTCTGCTATCGTGAGCCTGCAGAGATGCCAGGACCTGCACATGTCTGGGCACAAAAGGGAAAAAGCCTTTTTTTTCCTCCTTGAAGATTATGACAGCTGGGCTTGGCAAGGACCCCGCAGTCATCACAAGGCTGCCCCTCAACCCACCCTGTTCCACACATACCCAAGGGTCATGGGCATGAAAAGTAAATATATTTAGGTTTCTTTTATTATTATTTTCTTTTTCCTGAAGAGGATCCCGGGTTATGATACCTGTCAGGAGATTCATCTCTGTGGAGAAGAGCTTTCCATGAAGGCAATTCAGAGCACCTCAGCACGATCCCTGCTCTAAATTGCTCACAGAAAGTTTATCCCTGTTTGTTAATCATAGTGGCAACCTAGAGAGAGAAGTCTCTGAGATCAATTACATATTTTAGGTCTCTAATGAGTTCTCCTGACTGACTTTCTGTTCACATCAGGAAACTGAGCTCACTTGGAGGTAACAGAGAAACTCGGGGTGGATTTCCCATTGCTGATGAGAGTCTGTGGGTGTGCAATGGACACCCAGATTTCGTGCTTGGGGGCTCTCTGCATCCTCACTACTGATGCTTGGGGGGCCAAGGACTGCTTCCTTCCATACATCCCCAGGCATGCAGAATTTTCCAAGGAGAACAGAAGCAAATATGAGCATATCTTCCATCTCTAGCACTGACCTATGAGTTATGCCAGGCAAACACAGGTGCTTCAGGGAATTGTAGTTCAGGTTATTATGAGGTACTGAGTAATTGCCTCGGTTTTATCTTCCTCACCTTCTCTGCTAATGATACAACTCATGCCCCAGGGATTTAAATCCATCAGTGCCAGTAAATCCAGGTAATTCCAATAATAATTTTAAACTTCTGCCTGTGTTTGCATTGTCAGAGTTGTGGGGTAATCTTTTACTGGATGGTTGCTTGATACGGGCAGGGTGTGCTTTGGCAGAGGTGGAACCTGGGTGGGGTTTGTTATGGAGTGAGGGCAAATGAGGATCTGGATTTCCTTCCTTCTGAACACAAAATCTTCATTCCCGTGGGAATCTGCTGGAACTTTCTCTCTGCTGCACTCACTTTACTTAACTCAGATTGGACTCAACTGCTTGAGATCATTACTCATGTGTGTAGTTCTGAGCTACTACTGATTACAAAGATCATGTGTAGCTGTAAACATCTTTAATTCCAGTAACTTGAAGCAGAATAATTAGTGGTTAAACTGAGCTTCACAACAAATTTTTTAAATAGGAATGACTTTCCCAGTTTTTCAGATGTTAATTTGTGGTGTACATGTTATGTGATTTACTGACACAGTGAAAGTGTACCAAAGCCAGAAAATGTTTCCAAGACTCCTATGAGGAGATGAGTGAGCTGTCTCAACAGAGAAATATTTGCACCAAAAATAGAGCTCAGCCAAACATTATTTTGGTGTGAGTAGGAGATTGTTTTCTTACATTTCTCATTCTAAGGGGAAAACTGTAAGAAAAAGCAACCAGAACAGTATTTTAAAGTCAATTTTTTATTCTGAGGACGTAGAAATTAGTATTTTCCCACTTTGACCAGTGATTGCTTTAGAATGAATTGTACTTTGAAAGTTGGAATCTTGTTTCCTTCTTTCACACCTATAATTTCCAGCAACTACATTATTTGTATTTGTTTCTGGTTCTAAATTGCTATATGCTTTCCTCTCTGTGCTTCTGTGTGTGTCTCTATGAGAGATGTTGATAAAAGGTGTTTTGTTAATGTTCTGTTACAGTTCTTTGAGTGGAATATGTTGTTTAAAGAAAGTGTGATATACATGTGATCCTGGATGATGTTGAATATATTTAAATTTGTGAAAATGGCAGTAAAAGCTGGTGTTCTGTGTAGAATATTTCCAGAAGTCTGGGCTCTCTCCTGCTCCTTGCTTATGCTGTGCTGAGATTATGCATTTTTTGGTGCTGGAGGTTTGAATTTTGTGGTGTCCTGGCTATTTCATGGATTTATTAATCACTTCAAAGATTAGATTCTTTGCTGTCCTGTGGAACTGCATTGATGAGCTGGTTTTATTTTCATTCCCAACCTTCAAGGCACAACACATGAAGACATGAAGCAGGTAAAATATTAAAACTTTGATTTAAATGAGTGCAAGTTACTCTGCTCATAAGGAATGACCAATCCATGAATCAATGGCCAGGTCAGCTTGGGAAGAAAATGTCAGGAGCCTCTTTTCACTGACATGGAGATATTTATATCTTTGGAGTGTTAATGTTATTTCTTTTATCTTATCTTTTACAAGGTGTTTTTTTTTTTTATATTAAGTTGTACATGTTGCAGTTGATGCCCTGTGGAATGGGTTTTTTCTGTACAATGGCATTCACTGAGGAGCTGTGCTTTGTAATGCAGCACAGAGTACAGGAATGTATCTATCACTTCATACATGTACTTAGGACAGTCTCATTTTTTATATATATCCTTAGAAAAATGACACTTTTGGTGCTGCCAGCTCAGTGCTGGATTCCCACACTGAGATTTCAAGAGAAGTACTCAATGATGTAGGCACTGTGCTGAGTTCTAGTAGAACTAACAGTGCAAATTCACACGATTTGTGTGAGCACAATTAATTTTTCAGTTAATGATCCCATTTGTTAAGCTTACAGATGCCACATGTGCTTTGTGTACAAGGGAACAGTACACATATGGGAGTGCTGCAAAGGCATGCCTACATGCAGTGTGCTTCAGGGACTGCAATGGAGCTCCTAGGAAATGTGCTTTAATGGTAATATCACAGGAAAATACAAAATATCTGCAGGGACTGGCTCTAAGCTAATGCAGTCACAGGTAACTTGTCAACTGAGAGGGACAACAGTAAAACTGCAAACTTCAGAAGCCATCTCAGGAACTGATAACCACATGGCAAAGCTGTGCTCATTTGGAGTATTACCAGAAACACAGAAAAGTGTGTAGGCATAATCAAGTATTTCCTCTGCTGTGTATTGTATTTTTAATGGACCACACAAGATTTTACCAGAAAATCCTACTTCACAAATGTTTTAAATCCACAAATGCCTGGCGATGACATAGCCATAAAATACAGCTTTTAAAAATCCTCCATCAAGGGGATAGGTTTTCTGATGCATTATATCAGCAGCATTGATTTAAACAATGAAGAATTGATTAGAAAATTGGATTCCAAATTGAACTCTGTGAGTAAATCCAGATCTGTGCTCAGACCTCCATTTGAGCTGGAAGATCTGGAGTGTGTTTGGTTTGGGAAATAGAACCTCTGGTTCTTTGGTGAGGTCCTGCTGCCACTGCTGGAGATGCTGTTTACATGAAATTAAAGGAAAATGGTTCCAGGCAGAGCTTAAGAGCAATCCTGCATATCATGTACAGGATGTAGGTATCCTGCCAACACTCAACCATCCTTTGTAACACAAGTGTTTGTAATGCCTTGGTATGGATTTAACAATTAAATTTGGGGAAACATATTTCTGTATCACTGAGAGCTCTGAAAGCTTTACATCTCTGCTGTTGCAGATATTTTCCTGACAGACCCCAGAAAGGAAAGGCATGAAAAGCTCAGAGATGAAAAGCCCAAACCATGATGTGCAGAGAGCACAAGGCTTCCCAGAGCCATGGGCTGCCTTGCAGGTGCTGAAATTCCAACAAAAACCCTGGAGCTTCCTGGCTTCCACTCCTTAAGACCACAGCACCTGTGTTTCCTGCACAAGCAGCAGCCTGGCTTTAGCTCTGGTCCTTGCACTGCTTCTGAAGAAGCTCCTCTCCATGGCAAAGCCTTTGCTGTGGTTTTTGATCTCCCCCAAGTCATGATCTCCTCCTGAAGCCCCTCTTTAGGTGCAGGGTGGTTTGCCAGTGACAGCTGGCTGAATCAAATCCTCCTGGTGTGAGATTTTTGGGCATGAATCTAATCTCCTAACACTAGGCAGGTTGCAGTTATGTTTGTTGCACAACTTTCAGTTCACTATGCTTGAAATGCCTTCCCTCTCTTTTTTGGGCCAGGGTATTCCCAGCTCCTCTGCATGTTCTTGTTCAAAGAGAAAGTTCAGCAAGGCCTTTGGCGAATGTGGTTTGTGGGCATGACCATGATCCCACTTTTTGGGTGTGAAACTGTTGGTTTGTAACACTGTTAGGGCACAAGACACCTTTCTTAGGTTTCTTTTATTATAACTTTATTTTTCCTGAAGAGGATCCTAGGTTATGGTACCTGTCAGGAGACTTATCTCTGTGGAGAAGAGCTCTCCACGAAGAAACTTCAGAGCACCTCAGCACGATCCCTGCTCTAAATTGCTCACAGAAAGATAAGTTTATCCCTGTTTGCTAATCATAGTGGTGAGGTTGTAGAAATCACCTGCCCCATTAGAAAGGGTGGCCCATTCCTGTGGGAGGGAGTCTGATCCTGCCAGCCCCTCACTCCAGTGCCTGTCCAACAGGTACAAGTGACCTTGGCAACCCAGAGGAAAATCTGAGAATCAGAAAGATTTCATTTGCCTCTGCTGGGCTTGGGCTCAGTTGACTCAAGGCACCCCAGAGCCCTGCTGTGGTGGGGTGTAATCAGCCCTGTGGCAGCCTGGGGAGACCTGCCCTTTTCCCTGGAAAGGTGATGAACCTGATGGACCTTGTGGAGTTCTGTGCATCTCCAGGTGTGTGTGGTCACCTCGTACACTGCTTTGGCAGCAAAATAAGGCCCTGCCAGTGGTGAAAGGCAGGAATTCATTCCTGACCCCATGAGTCACCCTCCTATGTCATGGTGCATGTGGTTTCATCACCCTTGCCATTATTTTACCTTTCAGCTGAGCAGTTACAGGTACCATTAATCTATAAAATAGATGTAGGCAGACAGGAGGACGTCATGTAAAGTCTGCAGAGACACAACCAACAGACAAAAAAAAGGAAAAAGCAAAAAAGCCAGCTCAAAAACATGACCCCAACTTCTTACTGTTGTGTGTTCCAGGAAAATGATTTATTGCTGGCATGTACCCATGTCACACTGGTACTCAGGACTAAGTAAAAGTCACAGTAGTCACTCAGGCCCTTGCTTCTGTCATTGTATTTTCAGATATTTCAGGGAATGAGGTAATGACTTCTAGATCAAGGTCATTTTCTGCTGCATCAATTATTTCACTTTCTCCTGGCAAAAGTATCTGCATACCTCTGCACAATGTGAACTACCAGGCAAATGTTTCACTGGAAAACCTGACTGCTCTCATCCATAGAGTGTGCCTGGTTCATACATTAAATTGGTTAAATCTTTCAAACTTTTACCATGTAACTTAGAAACTGGTATGCAGCAACACTGCATGTTACCAATTTAATGCATTTAAAACAAATCTAAGTGGGTTCCAATGTTCTTAGTCACTGCTATACAAAGGAGAGACCCCATATTTCAAATAACAAGGCTTCAGCAGAGAGATGACGTTAGTGGTGGGTAATAAGCTGAACTATCTATCAAGATATCAAGTATGAAACAGATGGTGAGGAAAAAAAAGGTCCAGATACATTTACAAGCCTTTTAACATGCTCACCCATTTAATTCACTGCAAGGTCACAACTTGATGTCTTAGACATGCAATCTTCTCTTCAGCTAGAAATGAAAGTAGGGCTTGGGAAAAAAAAAAAAAAAAAGAAAAAAAAAAAGGCAGGACTGTTACAGAAGACTTTGAAGGGTTTAGCCAGTGTTTCTGGGAAGGGAAAATGCCCCACCTTCAAACCTTACAGATCTTTGTTTGCCAGCACTGTCTCAAACACATGATTTGTAGACCTGCATCCATTGATTCCTCCAGTGGTTCAGTACATCAGGAGTGATTTGCTGTAATGATTCAGCTTTGAAAAATTAATTCCCTTCCTTTATGACAGTAGTTCTGGGGGTTAGGAGTGTTCTTGGTTGCACCTCTTGTGGTTCTTTGTCCACAAAGATGAGGGGCTAAGCCAATACTCCTTAACCTGTTAAACCACTGTAACTTAGAGTGTGGTTTTCAGTTGGCCACGAAGTCCAGCCCTCTTTGCTTTGTGGGGCTCTCCCTCTTACACCCCATTCCTGGATTCTGACACAATATCACCTGTCTGTACATACTTCCTCACAGCATAGATTAAAATGTTAAAGAACCTCTAGTAAAAGTTATACTTTTACTTAAAGCCTTCATTCTAGTGGCTGGGGAATTGATGTCAGATGGAAAATGATTTCCCAATGGTTTGGTTTTTGTAGCAAAAGTCTTCAACTTTTATGTAGATAGTCTTTGAAGTTAGAAATTGTTGTTAGACTATCAAATATTGTTTGAGGTGTCACTCAATTTTTTTCTCCCTCTTTCTATTATGGGAATGGGATCTTAGCAAAGAATTACTGTGGTAGAAAACGAACGTATGACTGACACTGGAAAGAAAGATGTTTATGGGGCAAATACAAAGGGAATTGTTGTGGAACCAAGGCCTGTCAATATAATCTCGGTTAATTCTCCAAGTGTCTGGTTTCTCACTCAAAGAAAGCAGGGTTAAATCTCCAAAGGCATACTTGAATATGTCATCTATGGTGCAGAATATTTTCTGAAATGTCTTTCTGCTGGTGTAATTTCATGTCACTGGTTTATCTGAGTCACACCCGTGGTTTGAGGCAGAGGGGGTGATGGCTTTTTGGGCTGCAGTTGGCTTGAACCTGCCTAGACAAATCAATTTCTTTTCCCTTTCCTTGTTTTCTGGATGGGTCTCTGGCCTCCCACCTCCAGTTCTCTGGCCCTGCACGACTCTCCCATCACTGTTTTTGTCAGGAGAAGGGCTGAGAGTGGGTCAGACCGATAGGTGGCACACAGGGAGTTCTTAAATGGGCTGGAAAAAAAATATACAAAGAGAAAATGAAAATAATAACATTCCAAATGCCACAGAAAAAAAAATCCAGTTCTGAGTGAGTTGGGTTTTTTTCCCATCCTCTGTTTCTATATTTTCCCTCTGCTTTTGAAATTGCAAACAGATCTGGATATCCAAATGAGTCATTAACTCCCTGTCCAACAGTGAATGTGATCCTTCTGTACAGGTATCTGCAGGACACAGGTAGTGCCTTAATTTCATCTGTTACCTGTATTATTTTAGCATCTCCAGCCAGACACCAAAATCCTGCTCTACTGACAAAATCCTTCTGTCCTAAAGAGCTCACCAGCAAAGTATGAAACAGGAAATCAGATCATGCCAGTGATCAGAGGAGCACAAAGGGAAACTGGGACAGAGATAATCAGCATGATGGTCCTCAACAGTACCTGATTTAACAGCAAACTCTCAAAAAATTAATTTCAGGGAGTTTTAAGTTACCCTATTGCAGCAAATGCTAGAAGATTTACAAGCTCTAGGGAATGTCTAGTTGCCCTGAATTCCTACAGAAAAAATGGTGGTTTCGATTTTTATCTAAGTTTCATAACATCTTCAGCATCTTCAGTCTTCTTAAATTGAGCTGGAGTTTAAATCATCACCTCCTGGAGCAGAGGGCTCAATGACCTTTCCTTTGACTCCTCTTGGACTGGGATGGTCAGTAAGAAATGCACGAGCCACTCAGCCACACAGAGGAGACACGAGAGCCAATCTCAGACAAGCCAAGTCACCACTGCTGAGATGCAGAGAGGTCAGAACAATTATGAAACAAAATCTGTGTCGGTCTAATACCATCCCCACAGAACCCAAATAACAAATCTTCAGGAGCACTGCTGGAGTTTTCATGGCATCCTCAGTGAGCCTCCTTGGGAAGGAGTGCAGCCAGGCTCTGTATTTTCACATCTCTAAAAGCACAGGAGACAGTCAATAAAAAAGGGATGACTGTCTTGAGATTACCCCCCCCTCCTCTGTGTTCTGAAGGCGACAGAACGGAGTGGGTAGCGAGCAACCTGCTTGCCTTGGGTGCAGATGGCTTTAATTGTCATTCCCAGATGTTCTGCCTCTTGAAGGTCAAATTCACCTTGTATAAATCGGGCTGGTACCATCCAGGGAAAGCACAGACATTTTATTTGAAAAAATGTAATAAAAGAGTGTCCTTCTTTCTTGTTATTTCCTTCCTTGTAAATTTAAAGGGAACAGATTGAGAGGGAGGCCCGGCTGGCACAGGTCATAGTAATGGGATATAGAAGATTTTGTCTGGAAGATGTGTGTTCAAATCCAGCTCAATATCACTGTGGATAAAACACTGGGGTATTTTGGCCGCTGGAGCTCAGCTGCAGGTATTAGTCCTGGATTCTCACTGCTGCAGTCGAGAGTGTCACTGTTAAAACACGGCACTACAAAAGCTGTGCTCAAAGAGAAGGGCTGGGTGAGGTATCCCCCAAGAAAGGACAAGTGTCCTAAGGGCAGGCATGCAGGGAAACCAGTGATGCTCTTGTTTTGAGCAGAGTAAAACTGGCATGTTGTGCATCTCTCTCACAAATGTGCCCATCTCCACCCCAGAACTTACTCCAGCTGTTCATTTCTCCTTCCTCTCCCACCCCTGTAGGAAGTCTGGTTCATCAGCTGACTCCATTGGGGTTGGGAACATTTTCCTCCTGTCCAGCAGCACTGATTAGCAGACAGAGGTATATCCCTGTGTTTTTGTGTCAATAATGCACAGTGTACTTTTTAAGTACACTGTAATTAGGTGCAAACATACTGTTGTGTCGGGCATCACCAGATGGGGTTTTTGCACATAGTCTGCAAAGCCTTTTTTTTTTTTTTTTTTTTAAGGCACATGTGCAAGCTGAGACTCTGGGGAGGATGTGCTGCAGAGTTGTTTTCAGTTATTTAGGCATCTGTAGAGGAGGCTTTGGAAGCAAGACTGTTGAGTGAGTATCAAGATGTAATTTTTCTTGAGCTTGGATTACAATCAGAAACTGAGACAGTAACCAAGCTTCAGATTTAGATGTCTTCAGATGTCTCAAGCAGCACCATGAAGGCAGAGGCAGACAGAAACTAGATCTCTTTTAAAATCTCAGACAAAACCTGTATTTTTCCAAGATGACTGTGTATTCCCTTATCATCTTACTGCAGATACAAAAGAAACAAATTTTTAGGGTTGCAGCCTTATCCTTTGATGGTGTCTTTGGGCAATTTTGGAAGAAAGGAATGAAGATTATACATATGATAAATGTGGATTTTAATGGAGAAACAGCAAGAAATTCTAAAGGTGATTAATTAAAGGAAAATTAAGATCCCATTAAGCAACTGTTCAGGGCAATTTCATGCTGGAAAATTTACTGATTCTAGCACAGCACTTTGTAAATATAAGCCATGAGATGAATAGGGAATTTTTCTATGTGACATTTATTCCCTTACTTTTCTTGTGGACTGAGATATTTTGCCTCAATAATCTTAGAAGTTCTGAAACCCTAAATATCTTTGATTCATATTCCCATAGTTTATGTTGCAAGCAGATAACACCAGAATGAGATATTTGGTGGATAATTCAAGATACTGAGGAAATAGATCAAAGATGTGTTGTGCACACCAGATCCTGGACTGAAAGTTCCGTTCAGGGCCAGAGGACTCTATTTACTGCATGCACAGATCCTAAAGTGCTGCCTGAGCCCAGGGCTGGGAGAAGAGCAGGAAAAGCAATGCAAGTAAAAGGTGAAAATGTGATGGTGGCACCAACCCACAGAAAAAAGGGGATTTATACAATTTAATGAGAGTGGTAGAATCTGCATGTGAGTGTAAGTGGAACTGGGACCAAGGTGAGAAAGACATCTTTGGGTGTTCAGCAGCTGCCAAAATTGGGGTTTGTTGTTCAAGTACTTGGTAGTTATTCATGTTCCACCTTTGTTCTACTGGCTGTGCTGGTGAATGAATATTTGTGCAGGTGATTTGCTGGTAGGGGATGGTTTAGCCCATTGGTGAAGGTCTCAGTGGTAGAATCAGAGAGTCATGGAATGGCCTGGCTTGGAAGGAACCTTAGAGAAGATCCTGTTCCAAGCCCCTGTGCATGGGCAGGGACACCTTCCACTGTCCCAGGCTGTTCCAAGCCCTGTCCAGCCTGGCCTTGGGCACTGCCAGGGATGGCACAGCCACAGCTTCTCTGGGCACCCTGTGCCAGGGACTCACCACCCTCACAGGGAAGAATTTTGTCCTAATATCTAATCCAAACCCGTCCTATTTGTGTTTGAAGCCATTTCCCCTTGTCCTGCCACGATGGGTTGCTCATGGGTGAGTGCAGTGGATTCTTGTGAGTGGGGTCAGTGTGGATGAGACTTGGATGAGAGGTTCAGGAAGAAAAAAAAGGCAGGAATCCCAGCTTCTCTCTTGCTCTTCTGTTATGCATTCATGAGGTGAGCTCTAGTTCTTGGGGTGGGAGTTCTTGCTCGTGCCAGTTTGCCGTTGGAGCAGTGCATTCACCATAGACCTTGGGTTCCTTTTCTTTCTGATCCTTGAATCATATCAGGTAACCTACAGTGCCCAGCCTTTCTTTGGAGAGGTGTCCTGAGCAGAAATGTCAGCACATGTGGGAATACAGGAGTGCTGGGGGCTGCCTAGGTCAGACTCAAGTGGTCAGTGAGCAGCCACAGTGCAAGGGTGTTCTTATTTTCACTCATACTTTGTGGAGCAGTGCAGGGACAGGTTGATTCTTCAGGGTCCTCGGAGACATTAATGGCTGTGCTAAGCACTCATTACTTTTCTGAAGGTTTTGAAACTGCTCTGGATATGAACTTGCAACTGTGAAAAATTTTAAATGATCACCAGACAGACACAGTGGTTGCTGAACAGATTTGAACCTTTTTTTGGGAGGTTCCCGCACTGGGTTAACATTAGTCCCTAGACCTCCAGGCACATTAATGGTGAAACCACCATGATTTAAATAAGCAAGGAGGAAAACCCAGGATGGAAGGAACTAATAAGTACACAACAAAACTGTTCTGCTCAGCAGTGTGTTTGAGGGGGAGAAAAAAAAAGAGATATAAAAAATAAAAAACCCAGAAGAAACAGATGTATCTGCCAGAAGTTAAATACACATCTGTTAAGGATGCTCTTCTCATATTTGGGGTCAGAAAAATATGTACAAATGTAGCACCTTGCTGATTGACAGAAAATCCTCAGTTCTGGCACTGAGAATCTTGTTTTCTTGACAGCACTTTGTTTTAAGGCTAGAGGCAGAAAAATGTCTTATGCTTGTCCTTAAACTGGAAGGCCCTTTGTTCAGGATACTTATACCATTTGCAGATAATGATGTGCATTGCAGTTTCAGCTGTCTGCATATGCATTTTTATGTTTTTTTATGACAGCTCTGCGTACTGAACTAAAAGGCCATTTAGAGCTGTCAGGAAGTGACAAGCATTACCCTTTACATTTACAATTCTGTTAGCATGCGTTGTCAGGTGGGCTCACCATTCCACCGACATACGATTTTCTTTGAAACCTATGTATGACTTTAATTTAATACAGCAGCCTCCAAAAAAATAGGAAAAGAAAAGAAAAAAAGAACCTTATTAAGATTTCCTTTCCCATTTATCTACTCTTTTTTTCTTTCGTGTAGTTCTTTTTTCCACTCTTCCTTTCTTTTTATTGTTTTCTTAAGGTGTGAAACGGGGAAAGAGACAAAAGTAACTGTCTAGCCTGGAATAGTGCAGCAAGCTCCTCCATTCCAGCCTGTGATGTTACATAGAAAACAGTTGATTTAGCCCATTGACTTAGGGAAAATAAATGCTACCAGCATATGCTAAATATTGAACCAAGTTGTGAAAGTAGGTAGATCAGAACACCTGTAAGTTACAGTCTTTACACGAACTGCAGTAAAAGGATATTATTTATCTTTTCATAGCTAGCAATTTAACAGTCTGCCTGAGACCACTTCCTATCCATATGGATCAATTTTGAATGCACTTGGACTGAGTTGCCCATCAGCTTTTCTTTTCTGTTGGCTGAGATTGCTTTTCCAGTAGCTGCACCATAGCAACCCCCACAAGGTCCTCTTCAGCTTCCAAAAAGTCACTGTCCCTCAACAGCACTTTGAGCACCAACTGACTTATTAATGGTTTTAACAGGGTTTCACCTGAGAAAGGCCCACTCTTGGCAGCCCCAAGCATCAGAGCCAGCTTTTCTCTGCTGACCAAGGAGTCAAAGTAGGTGCTCCCTCAAAGGGAGGGAAACAGAGGCACAGAGCTGAGAGGAAGGTTCAGTTTTATTCTCAGCTGGAGAGAAAGTGGTTAGGAGCATTCAAGTGACAATTAAAGCAAAATCTCCATGTGAACACATTTTTGGCTGTACTTTTTATATGGTGATGATGTGGATGTATTATTTAACTGCTGACAGTATGTTCAGTCTCTCACAAGCCCCAGCAGAAGATGCATCCACAAAGAGCTTGCAGTCCAGCCAGCAGAAACTGCCTAAACTGCACTCCCTGGGTTGGATGTTGGTGTGATGGTTTTTGAGGGTTGTGTTTGACCCTCTCTCACTGTCTCAGATCAACACATCAGTATCGTGTGGCTGGAAGGACTGGACAATAATACAAATAGCACAAGCATTTCTCACACTTGGATTTCAGCTTCTCTGTTGGATTTGTGCTGAGGACTTTCAGGTCGTTCTGTGCAGGGCAGCCCAAATGGCAGGGTCATTAACTCAGCAAACCCATGTGTTATTGTGGGCAGTGTGGAGGGCTGTGTATGGATGGGTTTGCAGTTCAAGAAGGCATTGCAAGGATTAAGGATCAGAGCACAGTGTGCTTTGGAGTAAACCAACACATGTGGCTTCTTTGACACTGAATTCCTTTCCTGTCATTGCATACAGGCAAACCCCAAACATTATCTTTAAGCAGCTGTTTTTACACACTCTGGCTGACACATCTGAATCCATGTTTCTGTACTTCCTAAGCTCTTCATCTGTCTTGAATATGTGCTACTGATGTGTTGCACACCCAGGAGGCACAGACTCGCTGAGGTCATCCCTCAGTGTCAGCCATCCTCCCTCCCTCTTGAGGTCCTCCACTTATAAGGCATTTTTTCCCCTTGCAGTTTGTGGGTGTGCACATTGATTTGGAAATTTTAGGCAAGCAGCTTGATTCTGTTTCTCCTGAAGTCCATGACAATATCTTCAGAAAGTCAGATTCTTCAGGCTTGAAGAAGGAAAATGGCAGTAAATATCCAATAGCATCGTTGAGGTAAAGCTTGGTGATGTAAAATACTGAGAGAAGTGCTCTGAAGGGGCTGCCATAGTGAGGGTGAAATGTTATTTTACAGTACACCCTCAAAGACACAGGGCCCTAATCTGAGCTTCTGCAACACCCCTGGGGCCACTGTGAAATTCCCATTGACCTGCAATGAGATCTCCACCTGATCTCCTCTGAATGCAGGTGGAAAGTTAAGCAGTCCTTTAAGATTTCTGACCCTTAGTTTGTTCCCTGCTTGCAAGAAGAGGCAAGAACACTTTGCACCAACCTCCCCTGCTTCTGCCTGGACTGAGACTTGCTATACTTGAGAAAAAGGGGAATATTCCCATGTATTCATTCCTTTTCCTCCTTTGTCACTATCTAACATTTTGCCCTAACCTGTAATTCTCTGCAGGGACCAATTACATTATTCCAACATAGACATTTTCCATTAAATGCCTTTACAAGCTTTTCTTATTCTCTTCATCGACATTCTGACTTTATATCAAATTTCAGCTCCTTGAAAGTAAAGAAATAGAGTCTGTATGTTCAAATTATCCTGTGTCTGCATAGAAATGTGTGTATTGTAGGCAAATATTTGTCTTTACAAGGTATCCTTTTATATGGACCAGATTCCTTCTCTGCACGTGTTCATTCCTCAAGGCCATGAAGCACTTAATGCTCATCTTTCTGTATTTTCCTGTGCATTTTCCTATAATTCTTATACTTCACTTATTGCTTCTCAAGAGGTACTTAGCCTGCTCCTTATTAAAGTGTTGTCATTATATCTCAACTATATTCACCACTTTTTACTTTGGAGACTGGAAATTACGGATTGGACACAGTTCTCCAAAACCAGCTCAGAAGTGTGACCTTGAGATGCATTTTCAGGAGGGCTCCAGTGCCACTGTTTCCTTCTAGTAGAGGATCCAAACTTTTCTAATTGTTTCAAGATTTTACTTCTCAGAAGAGAGATTTCTCTGTTTTGAGTTAAAACATTCCCCCTACACTTTTTCTGGATATTTGAATAAGATCTTGTTAATGTGAGCATCTATCACACAACAGGAGACAGAGGAGGGCAAGAGGCACTGAGCAGTTCTCCCTCTCCATGAATATGTGGGGAAGCAAAGGGAAGAGGGGACTGTGAGAGTTGCTTTGATCTTATAATAAACCCCATTATCAGATAAGCCAGAAGGTGCTCTGGAATACCGAACACTTGGGATTCTCCATGGCCCAGTGTGGACAGGCCACTGGTCACCTGAGAGCAGCCTCAGAGAAGCTCCCAGAGGGCTTTTCTCAATCAAAAAGGCTCTGACTGAAATGGTTTCCTCCCCAAGTCCTTCCCTTTTTGATTCTTCCCACTGCCTCTGCAGCCTGGGGTAGCCCTAAGTGTGTTTTGCAAGGATGAGGAATCCTCCAAGACTGAGACTGAAATAATTAACATTTTGTGCAAGTTCATTAAAAGTCAGGGTTGTCTTTTGCTGCTAACCCACCAAAGATTCTGGTTAAGGCTTTTTGTGACCGGGCACTTTGTGACATCTCAATCTGTTAAAGATAAGTTGTAATTTTAATTACATCTCATTTTAACAGGGAGGCACCCATAAACTGTCAAACACACACATAAATAGTGATGATGACTCAGTTATAAAGATGTTATATCATCTTTTCTCTTGGAGACACCAGTTAACTTTCATGAAGTGTGGGGGATTTTTTGCAGAAAATCTGAATTATTCATAGACTCTCTATGGGATCATAGGAATTGCCATGGTGGATCAGATTGCCTGTCCATCTAGTTCAGTATCCTGTCTCTCACAGTGAGGAGTACAAGACAAGACATTTCAGAGAAGGATCCAAGAAACCTCAGGGACAGCAGCCATGGGATGACCTGCCCATGGGGAAAATGTCTTCCTCCCTGCCTTCCCCTCCGGCAGCTGGTGGGCTGTGTTTGCCCTGAGGCAGGATGGCTGGTATCACGTATTCAGATTTAATCCCATTATTTTTATTTGTTATTTGGATTGCAGCAGCTTCCAGAGGAAGTCAGCTGGGTCAGGTCCCCTGGTTGTAGGCACTGTACAAACACAGGGAAAATGACAGTCCTTGCATAATGCCATTGGAGCTGCTCTTGTTACCCATATTGTCATCTCTGCATATTCATCGTTTAAACTTCCTCTGGAGTTGCTTCAGCAGCTCAGAGAAATTAATCTTGCTATTTCTCTGAGACTCCCTAAGACCTGATGGGGTTTGTTTGTAAAGCACTGGTTACAGATTTCCTTACAGAAGGTGCAGCAGAAGAAGCAGAGCACCAGTGGTGGAAGTGCTTTGGTGCTTCTGAAAGTTTTAATCTGAATTAAAGAAGAAGGGAAACACACGACCCCAAAACCTGTGTTGACATTCACTGTCTCCAGGATCCTCTTTTCTTCTCTGGAGCATGTGTTGAATTCTAAAGCTGAAGTGATATTTGCTGCAATACCCCCCACTTCCAGCTCTCCTCACTTACATTAAGACATCAAGCTTTTCACTCAGTCTCGTTTTCTTTCTGCAGCTCCTTTTTTTCACAAAATGTGTAACTTTATTCCAAAGCTACTGTTTGATATCTTTATGCCACTATCTAGGAAAAGATACTTTAGCTTCTTTTATCTGCAGGCATTGTCCAAGTGTTCTGCAAAAGAATCCTAATGGAAGGCTCTGAAAATCCATTAGGAAATTGTCCACAGGTAAAGATTTGTGAGAAGGCAACAGCTCTACTGCACTGCCAGTTCCTTCAAAGAAAATCACCCTTTCTAAGCCTGTGTGCATCCATTCCCAGAGTAGGGAGGGAAGTGGACTGGGAAGTGGAGTTTGATTGGATTTTGGTTTGGTTCTGTTTCATTGTGGTTTTGTTAAATAATATTAGTGCAGAGAGCTGGTGAAGCAGTCCCCTGCCTTCTCACAGTCATTACTTCTCCTGGAAATGGGGAGCGTTTGCAAACCTTTATTTCCTATCTGGATTTCAATTCAGTTATCAAAAGAAAGAAATTAAGCTCAGAACTTCAAATCATAACAAGTACAAACAAGGCAAAATATTTTAGATATGATTCGTTCTGGGAGGAGGAGGGATAGATGTGAAGTCTGAGAGACAGGAACTCCTCCTGTGGCTGCAAAATTCCCTTTCAGAGCAAAAGAGGGAAGTGAAAAAGTCATCCTTCAAGCCCAGCAGAGCTTTTCACCCCACATGAAATTTCAGCAGATTCTGAGCATCAAGCACACAGGCAGCAAATGATTATTTTATAGGTTTACTCATTAAATGACGTGTATCTCCACAGCTTGTCAGAGCAATTAGAGTAACAGATAAGACGGCTGAAGACCCCTTGATGTTAAAACAAAAGGTTGGCGTGATGCTCAGAGAGCAGCTCTGGAGTGTCTCCCCTGGGACTCTCTCCAGGAGTGTGTGTGGATGCTCAGGATGCAGCTTGGGCACAGCTTCCCCTGGATGATGTGGTCACAGGAATTGCACTTCTGTTCAATTATTACTCTTCAGGTCAGCCTGAACCTAGGCAGAATAATGGCTCAACCTTTCTGCACAAAGTGGCCTTGTCCAGCTTCACTCCCTGTCACGGGGGCAGGGGCAGCAGGGTAGAGGAAGGATTGGCACTGCTGATGGGTCTGGGACACTCTGTGTGGGGACAAACATAGTAAAACCTTTATTTGCTCTAAAAGTCTCACTCACTGTTTGCATTTGTATTTCATTTCTGCCTGCTCATTTTCAGGCACTGTTCTATTTATATCCACATCTTTTGGGAAACAGAAAATTGCTTTACTTGGACCTTTCAATCATGATCTTTTCCATATGGGTTGATCTTTGCAATTTTCCAAGTGCAGGTAACTCCTCCTGCAACAGCCAGAACTTCTGTGGGATTGCATTTTGCTGTAAGGAGAGATCCAAAGGTCTGCTGCAAACAGTGGCCAAGCACAGCCTTCAGTAGTGTCTCCTTTTGTCCTCTGGAACAACTGACTGGCACTCTAAATTTACTATGTGGGATGCTCCTAATGGGTCCCATGCTCACAGATTGCCTGGTTGATGTAGAACAGAAAGTTCTGCTCTGTGATCTAAGAATTAGCACTATTTATTTGTACACTGCTGCAGCCTCAGCCCTGGGCTAAATACAAGGTCCTGCTGTGATAAGGGCCAGGCAACCACAGTGTCAGCCTGAGTTGCCCCAAGGATCTGCAGCCAAAGGGAGAAGATGGAGCCAGGGCTGGAGCAAGGCTTGCTGGTGGTCTTGAGAGCCCTTGCTGGAGTTCCTCAAAGCTGATTGATCACCCGGTGCTGGCAGGGCCCCTCCTTTCCAGCTGGTAAATGTCATTAAAAGACAGCTATAAATACATTAAATACTTTCCTAATATTACTTTTCCATGTGATCCGCTGCTGCTGTTGCTGCAGGGAAGCTGATCAAGAATGTGAGAGGAGGTGATCTCTGCAGCTCTGGGGAGGAGGGGGGATGCCCAGTCCAACCCCCCCACTCAGCCCTGATCCACACAGCACAGTGACCTGCAAAGGCAGGGAATTAGTGCAGGAACATTTGCCTGTTGGTTACTACTCCTTGATTACTCAAGACAAAAAAAAACCTTTGGCTCTGGGTCTTCGCTCAGCAAATTATGTCATTCTTGTTCACAAAAGGGAGAGCTTGCAGTACAGTTTCTAAATTAAAGCTGGTGTTTCAAAATTAAAAGCAGACAGGGCAGATGTGCCTAGGAGAAATTTATATCCATATCTTTGGGGAATCAACTAATCTCTCTGCCAGGACTTCAAATCAGCCTTTCCTATGTAGGACTTGATTGCACCACACCTATACAAGCCACACTGAATAACGTGGAATTAAAATGTTACCAGATATTTCCTTAACTTGCCATGTGAAAAATGAGGGCAAATGTTGATGAAACCCAGAAATTCCAGGGCTCCAACAACATGATTTAATGTTACTCAAGATGATTTTACAAAGAAAGAGAGAGTTCAGAGTCCAAGTGATCATCCCGAGCTTAATAGGCAGACATGTAAGATACTAAAAGATTGATTAGAACCATCTGAAACTGGAACATATAGAATTACTGATAATTCCTGCAGAGATATTGCAAGGCAGACACACTTGTTTTGGATCCCAGGTACATTATAGTGATGCTATATTGTTTTACAGTAAAACTTGGCCAGAGAAGGTCAAAGAAAAGTCATTCTTCTCCTCCTTTATCCCAAAACAGTCATTTAATGGTAGATGAAAAAATGAGAATCTGCTCTCAGTTTGCAGAGTTCAGAATGGACTCATTTGCTGTTCCTGATATATTTTCCCATGTTTTCCCCTTTAAGAATTGCTTAATTCAATTTAGGATTCATTAGTGAATTGGGATATAAGGATGATAAAAATATTAATAAA
This sequence comes from Chaetops frenatus, assembly GCA_013400775.1. NCBI lineage: Eukaryota > Metazoa > Chordata > Aves > Passeriformes > Picathartidae > Chaetops > Chaetops frenatus. The sequence continues at coordinate 1,163,180 of VZTR01014594.1, forward strand.
ATCTGAAACATTCCCTAAAATAGGATTTTTTAATAAGGTCAAATATATTTGGAAAATGTTTAACTTTCTATAAATGCCATGTTATAGTCTAAGAAAGAAATTACTTTTTCAAACCTTTGCCAAGACTCTTGCCTGGCTTATATATCATTGTGTAAATATATAAATAAAAATATAGTGAATAACATGTCGGCGTGCATTTGTTGGCTTCTGATGTTAAACTTCAGCTCCTCTTGCTGTAGGTGGCTGCTGGCTGGAAATGGTGAGAGTCTGAAGCATCTCATGACTAATTTTCAGTACAGACCCCAGCAAAGATCTGTAACCCCTGCAAAGGACGAGGCTTTGCTCCTTGTTTTGAGCATACACTATGTGTGCATCCTATGTTTTATATTAAAAAAAAATTACTTTTTTCCTGTATTTTAAAAATCATTCAACAATGTTCTTAAAATCTCTCCTTAAAAGTTGTGCAGCCTTAGCTTTCTGTCAGGGTTGACAGAGGGTGAAGAAAAGCACGAATGCATTTTAAACACATCTAAAAGAGGTTCTTTATACAGTAAAGATATTAAAGCTTTAAAGGCAGTTAGCTCAGACTCTTTCTGGGAATCTCTTCTTTCCAATAATATAAAGTTTGGTGAAGTTTCTAACCCTGCCGTTTCATGAGAATTTGAATTGTAAATCTGTTCCTGCTTCAGGAGTCAGACTGAATAATCCAGCCATGGGCCTCCAGCCAGTGTGAGTGCTGGGAGGGGAAATGTTACTGTTAAAAATGAAGGAAAAAAAAAAAAAAAGAACTATTTCTCCAGTAGGGTTTTTTTTTATTATTATTTTTATTTTATTTTTAAATAGCAGCTGTGTGAATCTGCTGATGGGTTTGGAAAGCTGGAAGTGGCTCTTGGGGAATGAGTTCTGTGGGCAGTGTGCAGGTGGAGAGAGGGGGCTGTGGAGCCCTGTGTGCTCCCAGCACCCAAAATCACACCCTGCCATTGGGATGCCATGCTGTCAGATGTGCTTCTCTGTCACCTCCATCCCTAGATCTGCACCAGGACCTTTGGCACATGCCAAAAGATTCCCCAACCCCTGTTCTGCCACAGAGCAAGCAGCTGTAATTGAGCTGCCTGTGCCTGGTGACAGCTTCTGGCAGTGTCTGGTGCCCCAGATGGGGCTTTTCTTGGCAGGCTGAGGGCTGGCCCTGCTCCTATTTTTTTCTGGAGTGTACAAGTCCCTGTAAATAACCCAGCCTGTATGGGTAAACAACCCTGCCATCTTCTCCAGGGTGTTGGAAGCAGGGGGTCCTGAGGTGTGCTCAGAGCAGGGGCAGCAGCCCGGTGTGGTTTGTGCTCTTTGGGATGCTTCCCACCCACAGCTCCAGCACAAGGAGTGCCTGAGCTCCCTTGCAGCAGATGTCAGGGTGCTGCAGGCACTGTCCTGTGCCAGGGGAAGGCCAGAGGCTGAGCAGGCTCCCTGCCCTCTGTGGCTCCAGTGGAGACAGCACAGGGATGTGTACATGGCAAGGATCAGGGGCAGCCTGATCCCACCAGGGAGACAACCAGCTCTTCATCGGTACCTTAGGAATGTCCATCGTGCTGAGGATGCCCAAAAGTCCTTAAACCAAGGGGACCTTTCATACCAGGCAGCAACTGCTCCTCCCTAGGATCAATCTGCTGATGTTGCTGAAGTACATCCACAGAGCTGCAGCTGGTTTTTGTTTGGTTTTGGTTTGTTTTTTAAGGGCTTTTCATCACCAGGAGAACTGTCAGTAGGGCTGCTGTGAGCACAGGGGAAGTGCAGTCACCCAGCTCTGCAGTGTGAGCACTGACTGCTCCTGCTGGCAGCGAGACAGGCTTCAGAAGCCACAGCATGCAAACCCCGGGGCACTGTGCCTCCTGTTTCATCCCTCGGTCTAGGACAGGGGAAGCATCCGACTGAAGTCTGATGGGAAGAGTGCTCATGCCCTTTGAGCAGGCAGCAAAACCCTGCCGAGCCTTGCAGACTCCAGAGGATGCGGGTTCAGTGCAGACAGTGGAGGTGGGGGAGAGCACCCTTCCCGAGCCCCAGTGTGTCTGGAGCACACAGAGACAAATGGAACTCTTGTGCCACACTCAAGGGGCAGTTCATGTGCTGGTGACTGTGATGTTGCAAGTCACCCCATGGCCCCTCTGCTCCTGCAGCTGCAGAGTTGGTTTGGGCAGGGCTGGCTGGGGGTACCCAGGGTGGAGCAAGCACCCCTGCCTGAGAATGCTGTGCCAGCCTGCTCTGGACCTCCATGAAGATCAGGTGTGACAAAGTGGTTGGTCACATCCTGCTCATTCGTTACCTGAGAGGCTCAAAGCATGACATAAATCAAAGCAGGCCTGAGGGAGCCCTAACTTACACCGGGACTGAGACTGTCCCTTGCATGTAGGGAGTTTATAGGCAGCTCTGAGCTTTGTGATCGTGCCCTCCATCTCTCAGGGCTGTCTCCAGAAAGGAGAGTCTGGACAGCAAAAGGATGATTTGAGTCTAGAAAAACTTCACCAAACTCATAGGACCCTACTGTTTTCCTAGTTGTGTTAGTTGTCTTTGGATAACAATATTATTTGCCATTGGTCTTCTGGGAGTGCCACCAACATCATTAATCAAAACCCCACGCTGCTTACTGGTACCGAAGTATCTGCACTGCATCATCAATCATAAACGCAGCCAAGGGTGGCTCTGGGTACCTAAAGAGAGCAAGCAATAACGTGGTGGGGTGAGGGGAAGGAAAAGGAAAGAGGCTTAATTACCCAGTGGTCTTTGGTCCCTCCCTCACATTGGAAGCATCTCTACAGCTCTATTTTGGTTGTACCTCCCTTTTAAACCTTTGTAAACAGCAGTTAAGATAGAAGGCTTCAATCCGCCGTGCGGGGTACCCCACTGCTTCTCGAGCTATTATTTTAATAAGGCCTATTTTACAATTAAGGCACCATGGGCTTTAAATTACATATAAAATAAAATGTGGAAATTGAAGCATTAAAGCGCGTGGCTGCCGTCGGAGGCTGAGCTGCCTCGCATTAAGCAGCTGCCTGTTCCCAAACGGGGAGGCAGAAGGGAGAGCGTTTGTGCTGTGCGAGGAGAGGAGCGACAGCCCCCGGCCTCTGGGGACGGCACTGCCTTGGGTATCGCTCGGGGCTGCGGTTCCCTTCGGATTGGGCTGGGTGGGGACCCCGCAGAGCAGTTTTTGCCCTTGCCCGCCTCCTGCAGCCCCGGCAGTGCCTGGCACGGGCTCGTAAAGCCCGGCGGTCTCGGCTGCGCTCGCTGCCTCTGCCGCGGTCCGCGGCGACGAGAGGAGCGGCTCCCGCTCCAGATGGTTGTAAAGGTTAACGAGGAATTTATGCAGAGCTGTATACAAATCAGACTGAATCTTCTGGCTGGGAACAACAAGCCGCCGACATAAATTCAGTTTTCTGAACATATGTAGCTTGGTCACTAAGGGAAACTGGAGAATGGCAAGCTGCTCTGCGGAACGTCACCTCTCGCTGCCGCCGTGGTGGGGAAGGAACAGCTCTGCCCGTGGCACAGGAGGGGTCCTGGAGAGCTGGGGCTCCTGCAAAACACCCCCTTCACCTGGATCTTGGGGCTCAGCCTCAGGTGTGAGATGGGCAGGAGTCAGGGGACGCATGGCTTATGTCAGCAGGACCAGCGCTCAGGTCGGAGTTTCGTGTGCAGCCTCAGGTGGCACTGCCCTGGAGTCAGAGCCAGCCCAAGGAGGCTCAATCCTCAGGGCAGGATGGACCCCTTGAATGAGGGGCAAGGAGCTGGCTCTGGTTCCGATCAGGAGCTCCAGGCTTTCACCCCTGGCCGGTAAAAGGCTCCGGCATCTCCTGTGAGGGATCAGGAATGCAGGAGCCACTTTCTCTTCCTGCTTGTGCACAGATCCGTGAGGAAGGTAACAGCTGGCTCAGCACAGATAAAATTTTAAAACTTACAGAATTTAAATTTCCAGTGAACACCTGGGAAATGCTTTGTTAATGGCAAGCAGGCACAGTCTTTCACAGCCATATCCCCTGCCAGCCCTTACAGAATGTATCTGCCTCTCTGAATAAAGGCTACACGGATGTCTCTGTGCCAGAGGATCAGGGAAACTCCCTCTGCCACCTCTGGAAGGTGGCCTAGGTCCCACACATCTCTCTTGGCTGCTCTACTTGCATTCTTTTCACCAAGTACATCAGCTCAGAGCATTTTTCTGTCACCCCACTGAAAAAAACACCTCCCTCGCTCCTGCCAGAAACAATGGTTGTGATGGCATGGGACTTATGTTTTCATTTATTTGTCTATTTTTAAAGTTATAAACAGATTAAAACCAGGATGCAGCCGAGGCAGCTAAAGAGTTTTCCTGTGGACTTGTTGCATTCAGGAGCTGGTTACTTTGGGGACAGGGTAACCAGCTGGAATTTAACCTCAGGATTGTGTCCTTTCTGCAAGGGCAGGACAAGGAGAAAGCAGCCTTCTGCTTTGCCTCCTTTGGATTCACCTGCATCATGAAAGTGTTGGCAAACACTCTAGAAATGCATGCATCTTTGTGCCTTCTGCTATGTAATAGGACATGAATAGTGATACTTTTTCTATGTTTCACAAATTTAGTAGGGTATAATTCTTGCTTTTTCTCGGCATTTTAATTTAATGTCTCAAGTGCGTTGTTGAATTAATCTCTGCTTACTTAAACTTTAAGTATCTCCTGTTTACAGTTCTCCCCCTTGCCTTGCATGCAGCAGAATGAGACTGTCAGTACTTTCTTTTCATCAGGGGGTGCAGGGTATTGACCGGCTGAACCAGTGGGATGATGTCTGGAGGCTTTAGTAGGACTCACAAGTGATGAAAATGTTCAGTCCAGGATTGCCCTCCCGATCTCTTTTGCTTCATGCAATAATCTGTACATGCAGGAACTTTCTGAGCCTGTTTTCAAGCCCATGTTCCCAACACACTGACCTTCTTCCCTCATATTTGGGCTTTTCCAGCCCCTCTGCAGCTCTCCCTGTTCAGTGTTCCTTCCTGCCCTGCAGTCCTGTCCACAGGCACCCTGCCCTGGAGCACCAGTGGGGTCTGTGGATGCACATTGGGCTGACACAGACCCAGTGCTGACCATCAGCACAGGGAACAATTTCAGTCTCCATGTCTGAGACTCAGAAAAGCCTCCCACGACCACACAAGCTGATTATTATTGTGCTGTGCTCTGGGCCACAAACCAGATTCATGAAGAGCCCAGCTCCACCCTGTCTGGGCTCACAAGGCTTTTCTGGCATCATCTCTGTCATTTGAAGATGGGCTGGGGGCAGCCTGGAGAAGGTTCCCTGCTTGTAGAGGCACCTCCTGTGGGGGTCTCTTCCCCAGGAGTTGATGACTGACCACAGGTAGCTCTGCTTCTGCTGTCTCTGCCACTTTTCCTTTTTTGCTTCAAAAGGAAACAACGGACTCCATTAAATACCCGGCAGCCCTGGCTCCCTCCCCCGGAGCAGTGAGCCCAGGCACATTTCCAGTGACCAGCATTTCCAAGCATACTCTGATTTACCAGGCTTGGGGCTTGTCAACCCAAACAAGACTGCGGCTTTCCTTCTGCAATATTAAAATTAATAAAAAAAAAATCATAAATCCTCCTGGCACTGCTGGCTCACACCACTGAGCTATTCCATGCCAACCTTATTGTTAAACTGTAAGCATCAGTTTCAATACTGTAATAAAATACTGCATTTGAAATTTTACTGTTCCCCATTAACCTCTTTTCTCCCTCTCTCCCCCACCTATTACATCATCCCTCTCTCTTCTCCAGCCTGACATTGCTCTGACATAAAACTTGAAACTTCCCCACCTTTCACTTTTCCATTCTTCCCCTCTCTTTCAAAGCCTTTAGCTGTCACTTGTGCAATAGAACAGCTGAGCCAAAGCAATAAAGTACTGCATACCATCCCTGAACAGCCTGAGCAAGATTTTAAGACATCCATGCCAAATACTACTGCTTCCCACACTCACACACATACCCCATCTCATCCCCAGCCTTGATTCTACCCAGTGCATTGACTTAAAACCCAGATTTTTCTCTCTGTGCGTGCGTTGTCAGCCAGTCTGAAAACAAGCCTCTTTCACAACTTCTCCTGCCAAGGGAGTGTTGTTCTTCTTTCTATTTAGTTGTTCTTTCTGCATGAACTGCCAGGTTTTTACTTAGGCACAGGCACCAGACATGTTATTCCCAGGGACGCCCTGTTTGAGCTGGACCTCCTCAAATGGCAACTTCATCGAGCTCCATCCAAATCCATCAACATGTCATGCCTCAGTTCTCCCCATCTACCAGATTTCTTCCTCTTTGAAATCAGTGGAGCTTCCACAGGACCCAGGCCAGTATCTGTTGGTTGGGATCTCCATGAATTATCTTGTTTCACTTGTTCCCTCCTTCTCCCCACCCCTCTAACTTGTCCAATAGGAACCATGTGTAAAGGTAGGCAGGGGGTAGCAACTGCAGCACCAAGCCAAGAGAAGACTTTTCCAACCCCAGCACAATGATCCAGTTGGCCAAATATAGTGGAAATATTGCTGTTGACTTATAATTTCAGGATACATTGCCTTTGCCTTTGCTGGTTGTTGTGTGATGAACTTCTCCTGTGAAGTCTCAGCAGCTGAGGAATCCAAAGAGAGATTTGGGCCAAAGAACAGAAATGGTCTGTGAGGAACAGAAAGTGATTTTGATTGAGTGATGGTCGAGTGGTGGTTTTTGTTCAAAGAATTTGAGTGGATGTTCACAGTTGGGACCTAACCACCCCCTGGTGTTGTCCACCTGTGTGCATCTGTTTCACCCTTTTCTTGCAGACACAAGAACTGGGACAGGATGGGGAGCAGTCTGCCTTGGGTGCCCGAGTGTGGGACAGGCTGGGGACGCCCACACTGAGGGTGCTGCTGCTGCCCCAACTTCGTGCCCTTCTCAGTCAGCCTGGCTGCCATGTCCATCTTATAAAAAAGTCACACCATAACCCCAACCTCAGAATATGCTCTGACACCAGCAACAATGAAGAGCTTGTGAAAGTGCTGAACTGAGAACTTTTCTATTTTGGGGGGAAAATTGGGAGTTTTATTTATTTTTAACTCTACCTCCTCTGATTGGTTCCCTTCCACTTTTGGTGTCAAATAAGAAGAAATTTTTAAACTGCTGCTATTTGAGTTTTGTTTATCTTGCATAATAATGAGAATTTCTGGGTGTTTTTGTTTTTGTTTTTGGTTTTTTTTTCTCTTGTAAGAGCTGGGAATATTGAAGACTGGCTGTATTGTGAGCTCTCCCCATTCCTGCTTTTTAAACACACACACACACACACACAGAGACAGAGTCTCACTGATCCGCCAGTGATCTCGAGCCTACCTAGACAGACCAGGCTCTCCAGGGATGTGTCTGCTGCATCTGCCTCAGGCTTTTCCTGAAGAGAGACAACTAATTGGCAGAAATTATGTTGCATTACGTGTGGTGGCTCTGTGATGTGGACTGCCATGTGAGGCCTCCCAAACTCTCTGTGAACGCTGCGAGGGCTTGCAAAGCCTGGAGCCAACGGGGCAGATGTTTGTGCTTTCCATCCTGACGTGGAGGGTTTTAAAGATTTGGGCTGGTGGTTCCAAGCCTGCTCCACAATTAATTCATGAATGAGCCCAGTATGTGAGCTACACTGTTAACATTAGGGCTGACAACCGACTTCCAGGCCTTTCTAATGCCCTAATTGATAAGTTTACTTTTAGAGGCTCAAGGGCCTTGTTTATCTTTCAGAGTTTCAGTCCACACACTGTTTTTATTTTGGGTGAAAAACAGCGCTTGGACATCCAGGGTGAACTTAGCTACCTGTATGTGTGTGTTTAGCTTGCTTTGCTTGGCTTCCAAACCCCCTCAAGGGTGCAGAGTGGAGAGGGGGAGAAGATGAAGGAGGCAGTGGCTTTCAGATTAATTACAGATGCTGGGTGAGCTGCAAAAAGCAGCAGAGAATGAGGAAGCAGCAGAGCACAGTCTGACCTCATCCACTCTTTTTTCCAAAAGAAATTAGCAGGTAGACTGTCACAGAGAGGCTGAGAGTGATACCCCAGCACTGCTCTGCTGGTTTCAGCAGAAGATGCCAGTTCCCACGAGCTGAGGTTTAGCCCACAAAGGTTTCATAGCCTGTAAATATAATTTAAGGCAATGAGGGAAGAACCATATATTTGAGAAAAATGACAGCTGCCCCCCAAACAAACAAATATTGCAACTGATCTAAAACCAGCAAAAATTGGTTATAGGGCTCTTCAGTTGCTTTGAGTGATGTGGCAGGAGGGTATTTTGTCCTCATGTGAAGCTTGTCCCATGTCTCTGACTAGTTGTGCCTGAGCAAGGGGACATTTCAGAATTTATTTTCTTTCAGTTGATTCCAACCAGATTGCCCACACTCTGCTTAATGTAGTGCCTGCTGGAGAAGTGGGACGAATATTCAGTCACATTAAAAATAAACCCAGAAATAGCAGCTGATAAATTTGGATTTTTTCTCCTATTATTATTTATGGGTGAATCCTGTCAGAGGCATAAATGCAATATCTTTGTAGGCTGATGCTGGGCTTTATATCAAAGGGGTTCTAACATATACTTCATGTACTCAGCTGCAACTATTATAAGCTATTTCATGTACAGCTAGAGACAAATGATCTCTCCCATGTTTGTCTTAACTTACAAAGTGTAGTTGGGTTGCTTCAATTCACTTCCAAACCTCCTGCATGGGGGGAGGGGGCAGAAGATTTATACCCCTGTAATATAATCAATTCTAAGCATATCTTTAGACAAATAATTTAGAAATCTATGCAACAAGAAACACCTCTATTAATTTCAGGATACACCATTTTATGCATTTTTATGTGCATTGAAGGGATTAAATTTTATAAAATAAAAGCCCTTTCTCTGTTAAGAAAGCAAATTCTAACAAGAACATTTCGAAATAAAATCCCAGAAGGCAACAATCCCTCCAACAATTAAACTGGGAGAAGGTCCCCTGAGGGCAGACCAACAAAATTTAGTAAAAATAATTGCCGTGCTGGGTCCTTGCTTTATTTTAGCTGAGTATAAGCAGACACACAAAAAATAACCTACTGAGAACAAGAACATTCCTACGTGAAGCAGGCAAACAACAGAGCCATGTAACTACCTGGCCACACCACTCGGCTTTTGCTGGCACGCAACACAGATTTTTATACTTCAGCCAATATAAAATAACAATCAGGCTATTTACAAGGCTCTGCCAAATATTAACCTTATATCCAATTCTCTTCAAACCTTTCAAAGTCTCTAATGTGAACCATGCGAGTTCCTCATTATTTGATCATATTCTGTAACTGCCATGTTATGGGCTAGTTATGTTTTTTAAAAGATGGTGTGTTTATGCAAAGATAATGATGCGGTGCATTTTATGCTGAAAAACTCAATAATTAATTAATTTGTAATCCCCCTTACTCTTCACCCCCCTCCCTCCAAAAAGAATAAAATAAAAGATTAATTTGCTGGGGAAAACAGGTTCATGTTTGCCCTTAAGACAGAGCACAAAATTACTTTAGCATGTGTACAGTGGTTAAAGCGAGTTAGATGTGTGCATGTCCACAGCCAGGTGAGAGCTATTGTAAAATGGAGTTGGAAATGAAGAAAGCCCAGAAGTAGCTCTTAAAAACTGGAAGTTGCTTCCAAAAAGCAACATTGGGCTTGCAAGGAGATATTTATGGTGGTTAATTGTGTCAAAAAGGCTTTGTCTCTGGTGTAGGAAAGGGGCAGAAGGTGGGAGGAAGAGGAGGAGGCACAGAACAATCCTTTAGCCTCTCTTCTGTGTCAGACACACATCCCTGGATTTTAAAAAAGTGATTTCTGCCTTGCTCGATTTTCTGTTGTGGTCCCTTGGCGCTGTTTATTTATTCAAGGGGATTGTTTGTGGTAGAGAAGGGAGAGAGGGGCTGTGGGAGGCTCTGGCCTGTCCATGGCAGGGCTGGGCACTCTGAGGTGACCAGGACAGTGCGTGGCCTCAGCTGGTCCCACACTGGTCCAGCAGCCCCAGTGCTGGGGATGGAGCCATCCAGGTGCCCAGGAAGCCTCTCTGACCCACCCTGGCCACTCATGGGCTGGCTCTGTGCCCTCCTGGCACAGCCTGAAACCAGGATCCCTCACCCTGTGCAGGGAGTGCTTCTTCCCACACCTCGGTGAGATCTTTCTAATTTGGCTCCTCTTTTCCCTCTGAACATCTGTAAAGATCATTTTGGATAAGTTCTGTATTGAACACTGGGTTTCTTATTTTAAAGGGAGCCTTTAAATCTATTTTTTTTAGACACATTTTTACCAGCACTACTTTTAACAATAGGTTACCAGATCCATCACACAATCTGACTAAAAGCCTGTATTTATTTCCCTAATTTTATAAACATTTAATAGGTCCTTATTAAACACATCAGCCAGCATGATTTAATAACACAATCAGTCTAGAAGTTTAAGAAAATTGAAAACAGGATTTGAATGTAATACAGCCACAATTACCGGAGATTATAGGCAATCATTTCCATATGTCTGCAATGGGGAGCTGCTAATCTCTGTTTGCGTGGAGGTGATTTCCTCTGGAACACTTCCCAGCCTTCAACAGCGCTAGTGCTGAACAAATTAGATTTGAAAGTCCCCAATTTTATGACTAAGGTAATATACTCTGTGTATTTAGAGAAACACTGATTTCCTATTTTAACTGCCTTCCAAATGCTGGACAGAGACCTCAGCTTCATTTAGTTTGGCTCTGCTAGGTATATGGTAAAAGATTTGGGGTTTGTTTTTTTTTTTCAAGGGTCAGCACATGTATTTTTGGGTGTCTCAGAGACACACCACAAGTTCCCTCCGTCCACAGGAGCAAGAGAGTTAGCATCCAGTGACATCATGGCTGAGGAATGTGCAGCAATTAGCCCTGCAGTACTGCAGGCAGCCTAAGGCCAGGGGACAAGCAGCTCCCTCCTGCTAAACTTTAGGAGTCCTAACACCTTATTCCCTGACCTACCGCTTATGAGATCCTGAATAGCGTCACTTGTGTTTTGTGGGAATTCATCTGGTAAACTGGGCTTTTTGTGCCTGGCCTTGGCTCGGCTTTGGCAGTTACTGTTGAAAACAGGGCTGCTGTTGGGAAAGGTTTCCTGTGCACAGCAGCCAGGAGCTGGGCTGGCTTCAATGGGAGCCAGTGGCCAGTGATGGGAGAGCTGCAGGGAGTTCAGAGCTGTGGCTGTGCCAGGCACTTTGGGGGTGGCAGGAGCCTGCCTGGCCTGGTGGCGTCCCAGGCATTTTCAGAATTTATTTTGTCACGTGGTTCATGTTTATGATTCGTGGCAGAGACCTGTGAGTAAGACAGAAAGGAAATCTGTGGTACCCAGTAATGAGAGAAGAGCAAAGGAAGGAGTGGGTTCCCTGTGTGCAGCACACGTTTGTGGCATCACTCCTTTCACCTCCCTGGGGCTGAACCACCATGTTGGGGAGAGCCTTGAGTGAGCCTTGAGAGAGAGACAGAGATGGCTCTGCTGGGGACAAGGGAGGGTGCACAGGCAGGGGAGTGTCTGGTTCTCTTCTCTTGTGATTGCTTGTATTTGTGAAGATCACAGCATTCTTGTGCTGTTACAAGAGCCTTTCTTCGTGGGATCTGGTCTTGAAGACCGAGAATGTCCTTCCTCTATTTCACTAAATCAGAAAGATGATACTTGTTCACTGGTCTAGGAAATGATAAAGTGGATGTTCCTGCTGGAAAGGCTCATTTGTGTCTAGATTATCTCTCTCAGCTGAAGGAGGGAAAAGTGGCCTTTAACAGCCCTAAGCCAGGACTTCAGCATGGGCTTAACTCCATCACTGCTCAAGGAAGCACTCAGGCATGTACCTGGTATAAAGCACATGCTTAGTTCACCTTGCCTCCATCCAAGGGGCACAGCAACACATGATGTCTGGACACTGCCTTGCCTAAAAATGGCACATCCTCTTTCAGTCAAGCACATAAGGACTTTCCTGAATTGGAACCCTAATCTGATATTTAGGTTTTATTTTACTTTATTCATTTTGGTTTTAGCAGGAGTTAGTAAACTCAGGCTGAAAATCTGAAAGGAAAAATGTAGTTCTCACCCTATTGTTGCTAAAAGCCCCATAACAAAACAGAAGATCCCGCTAAAAAATGAGCCAGAATAAAGCAGCACATAGTATGGGAAAGCACACAGATTAGGAGTGGGGTTGTGGCATTTGTGAGCAAACTTTTAAGGTGACCAGAGTTTAGCACTTTTCAACAGCAGCAGGGAAGTCACCAAGGGGAATTTTGCTACCTGTTGATCCAATATTACTGTTATGGAAGTGATGAATTCCAAGGTGTCAGGATGACATATGACATAAAACCTGCCATAGTCCAACCTTGGACATAACAGCTGACCCAGACTGAAATTCACAATGAATTAAACACTGAGAGGGTTAAGCAGATAAAGATATTAGGTGTGTCCTTTTCATTTCCAGAAAGCACAGAACAAACCTGAACACCTTCCACCATATCCACTTGCAAAGTTTGCCTCTATGATCTGCCTCCATCCCGGTTAGACCGAAAAGAACACATTGGTTCTTGTAATATAATAAATGTACAATCCTTGCACATTACAGCCTTTGTAGTTTCTTTTACCCTGAGAGAGCCCAGCTCTAATGCACAGTATATTTTTCATCATAAACTTGCTCATGTATGCATTCCAGATGGCGTGAAGAAGGGGTTCAGGAATTCTAGTGGCAACCGCTAGTATTACGAAAATAAAGGTAGGGCCCAGTTTTATGATGAACCTTGATCTTAAGGAGTTTATAACTAGACTGGCTCCAAGTTATACTTGGAGTACATGGATATATTTATTACATCAGTGGATTCCTTCGCCTGCTTAAAAAAAAAAAAAAAATCTGCCTTGGTTTTTGCTTTTTTCTTTTGAGTGAAGAAGTTGCTCACATTTTTCAGATGTTCCATGACCTTTATTCCATATAAAAAAAGAGTTGATTAGAAGGCAGTTGGCAAGACAACAACCCCCTGGATATTGTAATAATTTTCCACTTGGAAACAAAATATTCTCCCACATTCCAAGTATTTAGGTTGATTAACTTTGCAAAACATTATGGTGTACAACAGGGCTAATTCATTTTCTGGTGTATTTTTGATATGAAATATAGCCTTTTCCCTAAAATGGTCCATTAATAATTATTTGCATCAATACACAAAAATATGGCAATTAAGGATGCTGTAGTGGTCTATTAAGCTCAACTTTTATGGGAGAAGTTTTTTTCCTTCATTTTGTTTTTAAGTTCTTGCCAACAAGAAATATGAGCTCAACCAAAATAGGTTTTAGGAAGAGGAAGGTGATAGGCCTCTGTTCAGGAAAAGCTTTCAGCACATGCTTATGTTCCAGTGTTTTCACTGGGGTTTAAGCACATTCTTAATTTATTTGTGAACAGAGCTGGGTTTTTTTATGAGGAAATCTTTACAGTGGACAATTTTTTATGATAACGTGTTTGAGGCTGTAGTCTTGTAAACTGGAATAAGAGTGGCACAGTGTGAGGCAGGAACCAAACCAGGAAACAGAAACCAGGGACACGAGGCTGGGCAGGCTGGAAAGCAACGTGGGGATGGAGAGTCCATCTGTAGAGAAATCATGGAACAAGGACCACTGTGGGTGTAGGTCCTCTGTGTTACACAGACACTGAAGGCAGCAGCAATTTCTTGTCGTTCTTGCCAAAAAAGGTCTCCTGCAGTTGTCTGGACTATGCATAATCCAGAGGGAGCTCACCTCTCCTGAAGGTGGTCATGTCACATTTCTGAGATGCATTTTGGTTACAACAAGGAGATGGTTTGGTTGCTCCAGGAGGTGCTGTTCTCTTTTTCATGATACAGGGGGAGCCCAGGCAATGGCTCCAGCTGCATGAATCCCATCCCAGCTCTCTGACTTCATAGCTCTTCTTTTCTTTTTTTTTTTTTTGTTAATGAAAAAAGGAGTCCATCAAAAATGGTTTTTTACTCCTCCAGGGTAAGGAATGGCCTTATTTAGGAAATTATTTTGTCTTAAATAGTTGAGCGCACTACCTTGAAAAAATCTTCTGTCATAGCCATGCTACCAAGCATGAAGGAACTAGAAGGTTTGTCTGTCTATAATCCTCCCTTGATTTCTGATTTGTCTTCTGGACCATGGCTAAAACATTCAAGCACATCCTGGAGTAAGACACAAGCGAGTGAGTTAAACATGAGGCAGTAAATATCCTGGCTTGTGTTATTTTTCTGCTCTTTAAACTCCAAAAGCAGTTATTTGTCATTTATTTGATATCCCTTGACAACAAACATGATGTCTGTGTGGAACTAGCTCCTGATAAGCTCTCCAATAAGGTCAAGACATGCAAACAAATGAAAGCAGCAGTAATATAGATGTTAACCACTGCACCCCCCTTTTTTTCATAACTTTTTAGCTCATGCACTACTGTATTTTTGTTGGCAGCATGTGGTACTATTTCTTCTGCAATAATTCGTCTCCATGCACAGCAAACAGAAAGGATTTCAGGCATTTTATTTCCTTGTCAGCTTTGATAAATGCAGAACGATTTACCTAAAAGAGCAAAATACCAGGACCAAATTTTTCAGAGCCTTTTTTTCTTTCTTTCTTTTTTTGTCATTTGGAAAGCAAACTGTACTTCTGTAAGCAGACAAACAAAACCAGGCTTTTTTTCTGCATAACTTAGAGGCTGGTTCCCTTTGATTCCTGCAGGTGATGTCATGGAGCCCAGCTGCTGGGTTTCTCCATGACTTCCCCTACTCAAGTTTCACCCAGTCATTTCAGGCCCTAATGGAATTACTTTGAGCAAAACCTGTTTATTCATGGTTCACCTCCCTCATCAGCTGATGCCAGGAACTCTTCTCTGGGATGAATGGAGGGGAGGTACAGGCAATTAAGGAGATTTTAAAGAATGTTTTCCCATTTTGTTTATAATCAACCCCAATGCAGATCAGCACACTGTAGGCATGAGGGGGCTGTGAGGGATACAAGCATAATGTTGATATTGTCTAATTTTCATGTGCTTAGCTGCTCAGTGGAATCCTTTCACCCCTCAGATTATTCCTGGGGAGAGTTAAGCCTGTCCTGTTGACATTTGGTGCAGTGGAGAGATTTTTGATAACTAGTTTTGAGCAGTTTTCTTGCCTATTCTTTGCTAACAAAAAGCACTGTGCACAGGGCTGGTTCTTGGTTCCTCTCTGCACCCCAGTGCAGCACCTTTGCCCACTCAAGCAGAGATTTTTCATCTGCTAAATATTTTCTTTAAAAAAAATGGGTGATGTAGCTATTACCCCTTCATACCACCACCTAAATGGGACAGAATTCCCTGGATTAGAGAAAAAAAAACCAGTTCAGTGCCCTCTTTGAGTGGGTCAACTCCACATGGGTTCTCTTCCAGGAGGCTGGCCAAAGCACAAGTGCAGAGTGGTCTGACCCAGAGCAGAACAGGTAGCAATAACAGGGGTATCTGCCAGGTAGCAGATAACCAGGTTAGGGACATGCAGAGCTGTTTTAGATACAGTGTTTTAGAGCTCGAGACATAATTCATGGAAAAACTAGGTTTTTCTGAACTAAATAAGCTCTGTGTGTTTTTTCTTGAAGTAATCACATGAAGATACCTCATTAAACTCTTCCTTGATGTCCCTCACATCCAACTCTAGCTGATCTGGAGTGTGAATCATCTGGACTTCTAAGAGCTTGAATTTGTAACAGCTGTAGTGTCTTCATGGAGCCATTTTAGATGGAATATTTGTTCTTGTAGGGGTTCATGTGAAGGTATAAATATATAAATGTGGACGTTTCTTGTTTTCTTCACCTCTGAGTGTTTTTGGGCTTTTAAATATTGCTGTTATTCTTTACCTGCTGATGAGATGTTTTTATTTTGTCATTCTTCGTGTTCCCATATTGATTGGAGGTGTCAGTGAAGACTGAACATGCCAAAGTGGGGAGACAAAGGGCAGGAAGGGAAGCACTTGCATGGGGAGGGTCAGTGAGAAGGCAGCTAGTTTAGAAAACCACTCATCTCACCTTTATTTCTTCATCTGAGATACCTATGTTAGGGACATGGATATGTTGTGGCTCCTGCAAAGTCAGGAGGGAGATTGGCAGCTCCAGAGTGACTCCATCCAAGAATTAGATAATGGAATTAGAATGATCCTAGAGATGCATCTCTTTCACCTGCTTAGCAGCTATGGGGATTGACCTATGGAGCCCAGCCTGCTCTTCCATGAACCCTTAGTGTGGACCCTTTCAGCCTGACTCCTTTCCCATTTGTTGTGGGGCCTCTGCCCTGCTTCGCAAAAAAAAAAAAAAATGGAGCATGAGGAATTCCAGCCTGAGAGCGGAATGTAAGTGAATTAATCTCTCCTGGTGAGGAGGAAATTATTTTTGTTACTTGCAAAGGTTGTTTTTTCATTGGTATTTTTCTCTCAAAGCTTTCAGGCATCCATCAAAACCCAACAGCTTAATTTCTGTAGATACAATGTTTCACTTTTTAGTTGCCAAATAACCTCATATATTTAATTTTCCAGATTTTTTAGATGCTTTCAGGAAGTTGTCACAAGAGACCCTCCCTGGATAAATTTCTTCTTCCAAGAAAGCCACTTAAAAAAAGAAAAAATCAGAACAAAGATGATTCAAGCAGTTCTGTCCTACCCAGAGACAATGCTGCAGCAAAGCCTCAACTGCCTTTTATTAAACTCAGCCAGAGTCTTTCTGGCCCCTTTCATGTGCTGAGGGTGGGGGAATTGATCTGGGGCAGCCTGGCCTGAGCAGGGACCCAAACCTGGCATTTTTTAGCTGTGCCTTTCCTCTGCTCCCCCTTCCCTTTTTGTTAAATGGAAGTTGGTGTAACAGAAGAGAGGAGCCTGCCAGGAGGGTGTCAGAGTCAGCAATGATCACAATCAGACACTGCAATCACATTGCTCCACCAGCTCCTAGGAAGAAATAACCATCTGTCTCAGTGGTTACTGGGGGGAGAAAAAAGGAAAAAAAAAAACAAGAAAGACAGAACCATGTCCAGGGTTTTGCATTGCAAACACTGCCTAGTGCCTGTCAGGAAATGCTGAAATGGGGTTTGGTAGTGATGGTGGAGGTTCTGGACCAGAGGCAAATATCCAGAACTCACCTAATGTCCAGTAAAATCAGGATGGGGCATATGACACTTGAAGTATTTCCATTTTCTTTCCGTGACCTGAGTTGGATGGTAGCCTGGGACATGAATGGAGTGGCTTTAGCCCATCTGTCCAACGGATTTCCACATTTCTTTTTCTCCAAAATACACTGGGAGAAGCCTGTTGCTGTAATTGGGAGCTGCTTGGTCTGTTGGGGTAGGTGGGGGCCAGCTGTCCCCCCCTTGTCTGTGCCCCATCCTGCACAGGGGGCTCCACATTGGCCTCACTGTGTGATGTCCTCCAAGCCCAGCAAATATTCCACCCCAGAGTGCTACTGTGCATGCAACAAAGGCAAAATTCATTTATTCACTCAGGCAGGTGATGGATAGTCTGTCAATGTTTATACAGTAGACACAAGCCTAATTTTCAGGTATTAGTTGATTAACACTTGAGTCATAGTGTGTGTCCTGTGTCCAGTAATGTGGAACATCAAATGTGTGAAAAAGATTAATAGTGTGCACAGATGTTACTCAGAGGATCAATTTGTCTGGGGTTTGAAGAGGTGGTACCCTGCAGATCAATAGGAAAGGAGAAAATTAGAGTAATATGTTGATAGAAATCCCAGCCAAGTCTATGCATGGCTGGGTTATCTGCTCCAAATACTTTGCTTCTCGTAAAGGCTTTCAAAGGCTGCAACAAAACATTAAGCACATTCTCCTGTAAATTTTTGTTGTTTCTTACAGACCTACAGCTTCCCCAAACGGCAAGCCCTGAGCAAGGGACACAAAGCAGCCCTTGTGCAAGGGGCTGAGCAGCCCAGGAAAACTTTTCCCTGGCATTTTGCATGAAGAACGCTTCCCTATATTATAAATAGCAACAGGGAGGAGGGCAATAGAAATAAATGTTGCTCTGTAAATAAGGGAACCGAAGTTGGACAGTGGAAGGGCTCTCTCTGGATGAGCTCAGCCTCTCCTAAGTTTTAAATGAGAAGTGTTGTGGTGCCTCTTTTCCCTGCTGCTGTCTCCAAATGCTGCCCAATGGGAACTGCATGGCAGCAGAGGATGGGGGAGGCTTGGGCACTCACAGCCCCACAGAGGTTACTGTGCTGCAAGTGGGCTCTAACCTGCCCCTGCAGAAAGGGAATAATCACTGAATGCCCTCAGAACAACCACAGAGAGCTTTTCTCTGCAGTGGCAGAGCAATGTGCCTTGAATTTAAAGCCTGTTTTCTGTAGCAAAGTGCTCCCACCCCTTCACTCTGCAGCAGAGGCTCGGGGAGCTGCCCGGAGGGTCCAGCCCCATCTCCCATCACTTGCAGCAGAGTGCTCCAAGAAGGTGTGGAAGTTCCCCCGCGGGACAGGAACAGATCCCTGTTGTCTTAAGACCTAAACCATGTCTGGGCAAAGCTCTGGAAGGGGCACTGCACCGGGCAGCCCCACACCTGCAGGAACAAGGACACAGCTCCTTCTCTCCCTGCCTTCCTGGCTGGGGCTGCAAGGGATGTGCAGCTGTAAAGTCTGAAAGGGGGGAGAAGTGGTCCGGGATGGCTCCGGGGCGGCTGATCCTGTGGGCAAGGCAGCCCCATCCCATGGGAGGAGAGGGGGCTGGAGCCCCTCCTGTGGGACAGCTGTGGAGCAGGAGCAGCCAGGGCTGCCAAGAGACACCCCAGAGGTTCTGGGTATCTGTTTATCTCTGCTGCTCAGAAATGGTTCCTTGCCACTGAGATAAAAAGCAGCTTTGGACAGAAATTTCGGCCTGTGATGGGAATGTCAGCAGTGTTATGCTCTTTCGTATTTTTTTTTTAAAGCCTGGCTTTCTGCAAACTGACATATTTACATGCTTGCTTTATAACATTGGCATGGGATTTATGAAATCGCCCTAAAATTAATGTCTATTTCTAACAAATCTAAATTAAAAATGACCATACCCACATGAGGAATAGGATAGGAAATTTAATTTAAAGGAAGGCTGGGAATGTGTATGTTTCTGTTGCATATATTTCAGACTCTTTCTGTTGCAACCTAATAACATGTGTGAATGAGTGCCTGCCCCTTCCAACACCACCTATGGAGGATTGTACTCATACAAGAAGTTGCTTTGTGAAATTAGCAGGAAAGCTTGGAAATTAAGAATTCCATTTAGCAGCAGATTTTTTGCAGGGATCCAAATTCAACTGGCCAGGGGCCTAGTGCCCAAAAACAGAGGTAAGGAGGGAAAAGAAGGGGCTGCAAACCCCAGGAGAGGAGGGTTAACAGCAGGCAGAACACCCATGCCTTTTTCCTTACCTAGGCCAGGTCCAAGCAGCCACTGTGTGTAATTAAGAGCCTTTCATTTGCTTTAAGAAACAACCACAGCTTCCTTGCTGAGGATTGGCAAAAACTGCTGTGGACCATCATAAAACCAGCATATTCTCATTTTGTCAGCACAGGCAGTAGCAGCTGAGCTTACATGCCCCAGACCAAAGTCCAGAAGCCAGGCTTGGCGATTTGTTTCCTGCACAATATATTTATATAGACAGCTAACCCGTCGCTGGGCTGCTGGCAGCTTTGCATTTTCCTTGTAAACTTGTTCTTATAAGCTACAACACATCTGGGCATTCTTAATTCTGCCTCTCACTTCATTACCTTTCATAGGAGGCTTTGGATTTACAGCAAAAGAATCTATAGTTTGAAAGTTTTAAAAAGTGCAATATTAAAAATTTAAAAGAAAGCAGGAAATCATAGTCTCTATTCAGAGGAGTTAAAAAAAAAAAAAAAAAAGAAACCAAACCAAACAACCCAGCACAAAAACTTCTTCTTTGGGTAGGGATTGGGGCTCACAATTAGTTATCTTCATATAGAGCAGTTAGGGATTTCTTCTAAAATCTGTGTGTGAGTATGCTTGGCTTCTGGAATCCACATTAAAAATATTCAGAGTTTAGACACAGCGTGGTTTGTTGGCAGTGTTTATGCAAAGTGGATTCCAGCAAACAATCTGTTGCTGTTTACAGGACTGGAATGAGGGGTTTGGAAGGGGAATTGGGGTCTGTGGGCAAATCCTGCTGCCCAGTGTGGGCAGGAGCCCTGGCCCAAAGGGACTGACCCCAGCAGAGGATCCATCCCCTGCTGCAGGATTGCTCTCCCTTGAGCAGATGTAATTGAAATCAGATCCCTGTGCTGCCTTAGGATTCCTCTGGCAGAGCTGGTCTTGGCATTGTTTTCTTTACCATTTTTCCTATTACTCTTAGTACCAATCACCAGAACAAGGCAGCGAGGGACAGGAGAGAAAAGCAACATGCTGTGAAATTGTTGAAATAATTCAAAGGTTTCCACAGGAAACATCATCTCCAAGTGCTTGAATGCAGCCTCCCAGATATAAATATAGTGCAAGGAGAGGGAAGGGGGTGAAAAGGGAAGGCAGAAAGAGATGTAGTGATATTAAGAGGCTAAAGCAATGTGAGTGATTTGTGAATTATAGAGGCTCCATGCCTTGAGGAGCACCAGAGAGGGGAGCAGAGGGAAGATGTCTGGGCAGGGCTGTAACCCAGGTCTGTGCAGGTCTCTGCAGAACCCTCCTTGCTTTGTTTCACAGCTATCCTCAGACTCCTTCTGGTTTTATCTTGCAAAGATGCAAGTTTGAAAAAGAAAAGTTGATTTCAGAATAATCCCATGCCTGGTTCAAAGAGGATCCCTCAGCATGTGCTGAGAGCAGCATCAATAACATCCATGTATTAATTGATCAATAGCTTTCAATCATTCAAGCAAACATTTTGGTTTTATCAGATGACATTCTTTCAGTGCAGTCCATTCAAACTGATTGTAGCTGTACCATTTTACTATCTACAGCACTAAAATATGCTATGTTTTGTAATTTTAAAATGAAAATGTCAATATAATTATTTTAAGGAACAAAGCCAACTTATTTTCTAAGCCTGGTTAAGTAGGTCAAGTTTCCAAATTAATATTTTGGTTCCTAGATGTAATAGATTTGATTTTTTTAAAGTGTACATTTTAGGAATGGTTAAATAATTCTGCATTAAAACTGGTTTTAATGAAAAAATATTCAGTTAATCAGAATTTCCCAGAAGCAATAGTTATGCTTTTGGGAGGAAATTTTGGGTTGTTAGAAGAAATGGAACAGCTTTCTGGTTTTGAAACCATAACTTTGGAGTTTCTGTAGTTTGGTTGAGCAAGAGAGAGAAATTCTACACAGAAACATTTTAATGAAAAGTCCTTCTTATTTCCTTACGGCTGCAATTCTGTAATGAGAGGGAGGGGACCTTTCTGCACTCAGAGCTTCTGAGTAGCCAAAAAATCCCCATGCCATCCATGGGAGTAGCTTACACTTTGGAAATTAGTATTTGATGGTAAAAAGCCAAGTTTGAAGCGTTTTTCTGACAACGTTGCCTCACAAGAGCAGAAACCCCATCTCTCCTGCTGTCTTCAGGAGCCCAGAAATTCCTGGGAGCTCCCTGCATCCCCCTCTTTGTCTATAAACAAACTTCAGCTTGGGCTCCGCCCCCCCCCTTTCCCTCTCTCTAATCCTTTGCATGAAATCATTACCAGCTACTTGCAATGAACTTGCCATTCTTCAGCTCACAATTGTTGTTGTCAGCTTCACATAACAGTTCATCCCTTTTCTGCTTAATCAGAGGCATTAGATTTCAGGTATTCACTGAAATGGAGAAGAGTTCTGAGGTTTCCAGATATTTCTTTTAATGAATCTTGTGATATTTTTAACAAAGAGGTCAGAAATACATATTTTCTTCTTTTCTAAATGTTAATAAAATACAGAAAAAGAAGGAAGGGGTGGGGGAAGCAACTTTCCAATGATTTTAGTCTGGTGACTGGTTGTCCTTTGTGCATCTGTTCAAGTATTTTGTGGTTTGCATTTACGTCTGTATTTGCCCAATTTACAGCTTAAAAAAAAATCAATAGTAATGTTATATTTTCATGAAACCAGCATTTTTTAACTGAGATCTCATGAGTAAATTAAATTACATCCAAGCTGGATTACATCCAAGTTGGACTGCAGTTGCAGGCCCTGATCCTGCAAATGCTTATGCCCATGAATATTCCCACTTAGAGTATGCCTTGGGCTAGGACTTGAAAAACCTGGAACCTTGTTCTAGGTTTACTGTAGCCTCTCTCTCACAAGGTCCCTTATTTGCTGTGAATCTCAGTAACTGCTATTAAAAAAAAAAGGTAGAGAGAGAAAAAAGATGGGCTAATATTGACAGTTGATTAGGTGTTGCGTGTATTTTTCATACCTATTTATGAGATATCACTTTTTCTGGTCACATATGAGCTATTAAATCATAAAATAGACCAAATATATGGTAAGACAGGCCTTGTTTTCTATGCTTGTCCCAGACTCTCCTGAAAACTAGTTAGTCTGTGACAGCAAACTCCTATTGAGGATTCACTGCTTTTCCTCTTGTTTTTTTATACCCTGTTGTTTCTACATCTTCCTGCTCCTTGCACAGGCAGACAAATTAAAGTAAGCAAGAGCGTGGCTAAATTCTTCCTTGCAGGGACCCTCTTTTTAGTCTGTACTTCTTTAGGGCTGGCAGAGCAGAGTTGCCATACTACAAAAAAAAAAAAAAAAAAAAAAAAAAAAAAAAAAAACCAAACAAAAAAAACCCACCTGATAATAGGGAATAAATTCCAATACAAAGCTTCAGAGAGGCAAATGTTCTGTCAACAAGGGGAACCTCTGGAGCAGGTGGACAGAAAAGCTGCAGTGCAGCGTGGGGAACAAAATTTCCCACGTGGTTGAAAGCTGATCTTTGCTGTAGGCAGTTCTCTAGGCTACAACATCAGGTAGTACATGAATTAAAAGAGGAACCTAAGGCTTGGAGAGCTTAAATGTGACTTAAATGTGTTATTGCATGTCAGCTGGGCTGCTGTGAGTGCTGGGGTGTCAGCTGAGCTCAGCACCTTCCACGCTGGGCTTGGGGCAGCTGTAACACCCTGAGCTGCCCCAAGAGCTCCCACAGTGATGGGTGGCTCAGCTGAGGCACCACGGTTTGAGCTGACACAGTGGTTTGGGTTTGTTCCTGAAACCCTCCTGATCTGGGGAGCTCTCAGAAGTAGCTTGAGGGGAAATGGGGAGAAGGAGGATGTTTATCCATGTTGGTTTGCAGCGAAGTAAAAGAACAGCTTGTCCAGCCATCCTTTAAAAAATATGTTGATGAGGGGATTGGCTAATGAAAGATGGAAATTCCTTGAGAATGTTGGTTTTGCTACTCACCATAGTGCAGGGGATAGCTCTTATGGAGAATGTGAGAAGGGTTCTCACTGCAATAGACCCTGTGAGGGCAGGGTAGTAAAAATCCAAATCCCTCAAGAGTTCACAGTCAGCAGTGATTAACCAGCCCAAGGGCCTGGAAAGTTGCAATGGAGCACATGGATAAACCCTTCACTGGTGTGGAGAGCAGCCTGGTGCATGGCCTGCACTGAAACCCTTTTGAATGTTCATTAAGGTTAACACACTCCTTTGCAGTTTGCAAATTTTGTTGTGGCTGTTCTGTGTTGCAGCAAACTCTGATCACTTTGTCCCAAAGTGAAATTGAAGTTCATCCCACCAAGGGCAAGGATATAGCAAATAAATAAATAAATACATTGAAAAATAGAGACTACAAAATTAATTTCTCTATTCTTCCCAAATATCTTGTAACATTGCTGTCTGAGGCTGAGCTCTGGGAGTTAATACAGCTTATCAGATATTGAATGTTAGATATATAAAATTATATGCTTATATTCCTCACCACACCATTAGACATATATGTATATAAAATAACTTCTTTTCTGTAGAAAGCCAATGTATCAGCTGGATATTTTTCAGTGCATTACGTTACTCTTCCTCCTCACCAAGCCTCAATGACTGCAGGACACAGACCCCCTTCCCAAACAATGCATGCACGTCCCCTCCTTCAAAAAAGACCATTATCCTGTGGTGTTTAGGTGAAAAAGCACACGATAGGATCTTAGAGTGGCTGTGGCAAAAAAAAAGATCCACTGTGATTTATGCGAGGTGCATTGGGAGCTGTCTGATGTGAAGTCAGCAGATGAAGGGCAATGAATAATTCAGCACTCAGATCAGTCACATCATCTCTCTTCCCATGTTATTGCTGTTTTTACGTAATTGCAAAGTGAAAAATAAATTGATGTCATAAAGAAAGCTGCATCATTTGTCTGGGAGTACACACAAGAATTAGAGGTGCGGTTCTGCTGCTTTGTGAGCCCTGCATGGTGTGCAAAATTAAAAAGGTGTCTTTGTGAACACCTTCTCTAGGGTTAGGTGGGTGATCCATGACAGCTTTTACGTTGGCATTAGTGGCCTGCACTGATGGAGAATGATGTCTCTGAATTGCTCCCTTCAAGCACTGCAGTGCCACTGCCCTTGCTCTGTGCCTCCCCAGCAAGGCTCTGATGTGGAGCTGGAGCTGCCTCACAGGGGAAATTCTGTTTGCCAAAGTGCAGACAGAAATACAGCCAGGGGAAAGGGTCACCTGCCTCAGGGGAGATTTGGAAGGAGAATTTGTGCACAGGGCTGTGCTGGTTTACCCTGTGCACCCAAAATAAAAAACCCAACAAAAAGGGTTTGGTCAGTGGGCTCAGTGATTCTGTGCAACATGGAAAGCCCAGCTGGCTGGAAGTGGACACACACACAGGTATCTCATGCTCTCTCAGTGTCCTGAATTCACAGGAATTGAGCTGAAGAGCCAGTCCAAGGGATGCTTTCCTTGCCTGTAGGGTGAGATGATGTTTTTTACTGACTCACAAGGTTTTAGGTTGTATGAAAACCTCAAAACCCCCAAAATTCTTGCATTTAGGGATGGGAGTTTAGGAGTTTCTCCTTTCAGAGGTCTAAAAAGCAGAATATGGACCAGTAGCAAAGAGATTGGGACAAGAGCTGGGAAAATCTCTCACTTATTTGTTCCCCTTTTCTGGTGGAGTGCATTATCCATCCCTGTGTTTAAGTGTGGCTTATGCTCTGTGCCCTTCTTGCTGCTATTATTTCATGACTGGAAAGAAAAAAAAAGACAACTTTGGTGTATCTCTGCTTTTTAACCTGAATTGCTCCAAAACAGTCCCTAAAGAGCTCCAGCCTCTGATTCCCCAGTCTCCCTTACAAAGCACAGTCCCTCCTCTGTTCTTGACTTTGTCCTTGCCTCACGTCAGCGAGGCTGATGTGAGCAAATTCTATTTCTTAGGAAAGTTCTGACTCAACAATGTAAGCTTTTCAAAGGAGAATGAATGCAATCTGTGAACTGAATTGGCAATGCAGGCAGATTAGAAGAAATGCTATGCAATACCCAGATCATGCCATTTTAATATCTAAAGATGATTGCTTTTAGGAAGGAGACAATAGGTTTAGCATAGAGGTGACAAAACGTATCCTTTTTGCTTTTCCTCTTGGTAAACAAAGTTCTTTCAGAAATGAAATGAAGCTGTATTATGCAACAGTGATGGAAAAAAAGGGAAGACGTGGCGTGGGGGCTGTCTCTCAGCTGGTAAGATAATAGGTATTTATCAATAGGAACCAGTGGCTGCAGAGACCTTTTTGTACATTTTGTCTTCATATGCTTTGATTTAGGTTGTCAAAACTGAGGGGTTATGGTTGTTTTTTTTTTTTCATTTGTAGTACTTGGTTTCCTTAAAGTCCAGTCAGCTGGAAAAGCCTTCCATCCCTCACAAGCAATGTTTAAAGGGTGGCTGGTGAGTGGGAAGGGGAGAGAGATGCTGAAAGGGAAAAGGAAAATTTGCCAGGTTCTCAGTATCATGGTGAATTTTGTCAGAGCTGCAGGAAGGTTGATCTTTCCAATTTTCTCCCACTATGATATAGCAAATTGCAGGTCCAATCACTTGCAGAAACCACTGCAGTGGAAAGTAACAGGAATTACTTCCCTAGCTTAAGAAAAAGTATCTCGGTTTTTGTCCAGGACTCATAGAAATTGAAACAAAAACCTGCCCGTATGAACAACCTTACAATGCTTCTCCATTGAAATACAGAAGGGGCAAAGCTCTGAAGTAAGAAAAGTTTGTACCTGGATTCCAATGGGACCTGTTAAAAAAAAAAAAAAAGCTAAAATACAAAATTTAAGAACTCACCTACCAGAAAGTGTCCTTTATAATATTTTATAGAAAAAGTGTTTTACCTTCTTGAAAATAAAATCACAAGTAAATAACAATCTCCTCCTGCTCGCCCCCATACCAGCAATCTTGAATATATCAGGGATTGTAAATAATGAGGAGTTGGTGATCTTCAAGGAGACAATGATGTTGTTCTTGAAAACACTTAACTGGGGTCTTGGTTTTAAGGAGAAATATTCCTCAGTGCATTATTGCTGTGAATTGTAAGTGCTGAGTTTCCAAGTATTTCCAAGCACATGCTTCACATTAAAGTGTAGGGCTTTCTTCTAATTTCCCATCCATTAATGGATAAACTCTACTGGGGTTTTGAATGCAAAGACCTCAGAAAAACACACAGGTAATTTTTTTTATTTTATAAGCAAATTTTTCCTGAAGTCACTTGCATGTATTGTCTTGCAGCTGGTCAGACAGAAAGTAAACCAGAGCTGCCACCTGAATTCTATTTTACTGTGTGTACCTTGAACACTAAAGAACTGTCTAACCCAACATAGGATGTAGGTGAAGAGACTCTAATCCAAACCATAGTAGGTGTTGTATTCCTTTTTCAGATGCTTAACTCTAGCAGTTCCATGACAAATTTTCTAGACACTTTCCTGATGTGGATAAAAATATCATTTCAAGTGCACCTTACCTGGACTGTGCTCTTGGATCTGAATGGGATAGTGGGGAAAAACTTACCTCTGCCTGATGCTAGAATTGTTTTGCAGAAAATAGTGGGGGGAACGACACCCACAACAACTCAGCAGTTGCATTCTTGCAAGTCTGATTTGGACAGCAATCATATGTTTCCTATAAAGCCTGTTATAGCTGTTTGGGGAGGGGGCTGGGGAAGGGGTCATGCTTGTTTTTATGCTTGGATTAGTTCCTGAGAAACCCTTTCCATTTGGACAAATAAGTGCAGCAGAGAGTTGGTGAAAAGGGAGCACCAGTGAGCTTACCTGGCTACTGGTTCCAGCATGGCAGGAGGCCCAGGGATAAATAAATGCAGTTGCTGACATTCAGGAAAATCGACCAGGACCAACCGTCAGAGGTGCAGGAACATATTCTTTCTACTTTGATGACATCTGACCAGAACAGGGACAACAGGAGATTGGAGCAGAGGCTTTAAACCAGGACTTTATTGCCTCTGTTGCTGTTGCATTACAGCATCCCCACAAATTCTGCAGCCCAGGTAGCAGCTTTGAGGCCCCAGCCTCAGTCTCCATGTACAGCATTTTCATTGATCCTTATCTAGACAAGCAGCTCGTTTTGCTGCTGGGATTATCATCTTCTTCAACAGGGTGATCAGCACAACCCATGTTTTTTCTTCCAGCACAAAAATATACATTCATTAAAAATGTTTCCAGGCAGCTGGCACTGATGTGCAAGACTAAAGGGAGTTCTGCACTTCTGTGGAGAGGAAAGGGAATCCCAGTGTCAGAAGGGTTTGTAGTTTAAGGTTAACATGAGTGCTGCAAGGTTTTGGGTCTTTTTTTATTCATGTTGCTAATAAGTATCTTTTAGAACATGACTATTTCAAGCAAATTCTCTTCCAAGAAAACACACACCAAATGAAACTGGAGCATCTAGTTCAAACCTGCAATGTGATGTACTAATTAGTGTATAAAAATTAATTAGTCTAAGGAAAAGTAACATACTCTGGACCAAATTCTTTGGTGACTTCAATGGGAGGAGTGCCTGTATACCTGGGGGTGGTGTTTAGATTGCCCTTTGATCTTCACTTCTGGAGCCCAAGTGCCAAACTGTATTAAAAATTCATTCTTAGAGCCCATTTTTAAATTACAGACAGCCATTCCCAGAGGCAGCTGGGGAAGGATGACACCACAGACCTCGCAAAAAGCAGCTTCATAAGGCTGGGGACCTTGACAGTGCTAAACTGCAGGTTCAGGCCCTGTAACCTGTAACTTCTTCCAGCAAATGGGCACCTGATATCTGTTCTCATGAGAGGAATAAATGGTGCTGCCTCTTTGTACAGTGAGAATAAAAGGCAAGTCCTGTAAAACATTGCCCCATCTAATGTCAGCCTTCTGTGGACATTGATAGTTAAAGAAAATAGAACATTCCACTGCATACAGGCACCTCAGACTTCTCCTGTCTGTGGAGATTTATTAATTGATTTGATTTTTAATTCTATGTAATTTTAATTTTTTTCTATTGCTCTAAGTTATTATTTTTTGTCTTCTCCAGTTTCTAAATTTTACCCCCATCCCCATCCCAGGGAGACACCCAAGTGTGACAAATGTAGAACCAGCAGTTTTGTGGGGCAGTGCCCTCATGGGGCAGCAGCCCCTGGTATGGAAGGGTAGTGATGGGAATGTTTTAACCCAGTTTCCTTTCAGATTAATTCTCAGTTGGGTTTGCAGGTTTTAAATCTCTGATATTAGGCAACAGCCTCCCCTCCCTCAAATGCTGCAATAGCCCATTGTTATATCTTGCAGAATACCAGGAAGAATTACAAACTTGGATATTTATGTAGTGATAAAGATATTTCACTGTATCATTGGTGTAGTATTAAATACAGCCTGTCAATATTTGATGTACAGGCTGTCATCACTTTTCTGGGTAATGCTGTTATTCCTGGTTTTCAGATCATAGGAAACACACAAAATTCCCACAGAAACTGAGGGTCAGGTACCCAAATGTTTTTCTGTCACTTGTCCCTAAGAATGAGGGAAAAAGGGGACTGGTTGCAGGCTGAGAAGCTTTCTCAGTGAGTGTCCTGGTGTCACTTCCTTGCACTGGGAGCTCTGTCCCAGGGAAAGCTTTGTCTTTTAATCTCAGACTTTGTGGTCAGGCAGCTCTGTACAGGTGGTGGACAAAGTTTTTGCTACAGCAGGTAGAAAATGATCCATTACCATTTTGTGTGCCAGGCATGGGGAAGTCAGATGGCTGAGGCACATGTGAAAATAAATATCTTTTCTCAAGGACTGCAGCTGACTTAGTAATGAGTGCTGTCTGTGAAAGGAGATTGCACTAATGTAAAAGAGCTCCCTCTTTAGCCATACATTTTCTGGTATATATATTTATTCATTTGATAAAACGAGCCTTATTTGCTCATTTTTGGGATAATGTAATTTGAGCTCATAACTCTCCCCTCTCCAAAGAGTATCAGGTTGGAGTGGTTTGGGTGATGCTCCCAGATTCCCTGCAGAATCGTGGTTCAAGGGCTTTCCTCTTCTCCTTTGGCAGATAAAGTATTGGATGCTGGTCCAACATCTTAGGAGAATGATCCTTTTCTTCCTTCACATACCTCCTCAGCTGCTGAGCAGCTGAAGAGCTGACAGAATTAAATTACATTGCTGCTGCTGCTATTAACAAAGAGTAAAGAGAAACTGTTACATCTGGCTCCACTTCTTTGCCAGAGTCTTCATTTAATTGTTTTCTAATTTGAAGAAAACCACAAATGACAAGACGAAACTGCTAGAAATGTAAATACAAGAGTCAAATTGCTCTTGTCAGATTTCTAGTTCACAAACCACGGTAATGTGATTCTGTATATCTGACCAACAAATAAGGGTCGCAGCCCGTGGATGCTGTTGATTTCTCTGACGAAATTTGCAGTCCTCTCACTGGCAGTCACAAAAATGTTTTATTTTGAAGGAACATGGAACATGTTGTATTGGAGAAACCAGCCCGACAGCTGCAGATTTCTTCAGTGCATGCTCTAGGACAGCATTCCTTGGCAATAAATGGGAAATTTAGATGGAGCTGGGCTGGAAAAGGTTTCATTATTTATTCTCTGCCACTTTTAAAATTATTTTTTGCCCTCCTCTTTTTAGTCAGGTAGTGGTGAAACATATTTGAAGAATAAATAAAGTTTTGCAGACTGTGATATGAAGGGTCATCCAATTTCTATATGCAGGATCATAAGCCAGTAGTTACACTGAAATTTTTTTTTCAAAATAGTACCATTAGTCAAAGATTTTTCTCTAATAAATCTGCAAAAAGTTTCATCCTCACATAAGAAATTCAGAGTGAAGCATTCCTGAACAGATTGTTGATGAAGAATAAAGTTTATCTTTTGGAATATCCTTACGAAGGGTGAAGTCCACATTAGTTTTTAAATGGTTTGTTATTCAAAAATAATAAATTGTCCATTAAAAACCAGAAACACAAACAAAATCTGCAAGCTAACGTTTCTTTTCCAGTTGATGTCTGACACTCAGTCAAGGTCCTGAGTTCCACTGGGCAGGTTTACACAGTCAAAATGGCAAAATCAATCACCACTGCAGGGCTCCCTGGCTGAAAGAAATCCCCAGGTAATGTGAGGACCCCTTATTCCTTTACAAATCCTTTACTGCAGCCTACGAGGGCTGGCAGGGGCTGGCAGAGACCGACCCTTTGTGAGGCGTCCCCACTGCGGCTTTGAGTGACACCGTTGGCCAAGTGGCTGAAACTCATCCATTTCCTTTTGAAGCCGCCCCATTGTGGAGCAGAAGGAGCTCCGTGGGCTGATCCCTATCGGCTGCACGGGTCAGCTGCCAGGGCACGGGGAAGGGCAGCTCGGAGGGGCTGCAATGTCCTGTGCACAGGGTTCTCTAAATGCTGCTTTCCCAGCCTGACGGAGCTGGGGTTTGTTTGCCGTGGAGTCCTGGAGGCAAAGCCAAACATTGCTCGTGATGTGACTTAAACACGGGGCTGGGAGAGAGCCCCAGAGCCCTGGGGAGGCAGAGGGGAGAGCAGCCAACGAGCACCAGTAGAAAGTGCAGCTGTCACAGAAGAGAGAGAAGTTAAAAAGGGACGGGGAAAAAAAAAGCCTTGACTGTCCCTCAGGGGCAGGGGCTGCTGTCGTTCCAAATGCCGACAGCTTTCCAAACCTAAACCAAAGCTATAAAATATGAAATATAATGAACAAAAGTTGGCACCCACCCATGTGTAGCTGTCAACCTAATAAAAACAAAATTATCTGGCAGCTGGCACTTAGGTGCTGGGAGATGCCAGCTCTGGACTCCTGCAGAATAGGTCTTGCCTTTGCCTTCTACTTCTGGGTGTTTGCTAGATTTTAAAATGTGCAGCAGAGGGTGAGGAAAGAGTCATCTCTATGCTAAGGCTGACCTTGGGCATCAAAGTGAGCACCTCCAAACTGTGTGTCCTTCACATTTTCCTGCTTAGAGAGGACAAACAGAAAGGGAGGGGATGTTACCAGAGAGTAACTGGATGTTACAGTGTTTTGGTTTAGACTAAGCTGCTGAACCGGCCACTGTGAGTGGAATTGACTTTCTTTTGATGAGGAAAATTCACAGGTTTGGTGGTACAAAGCTGGCAGATGACATAATCCCAAATCAGGGCTCTGGATGATTTTCTACAGCAAATCTCAAAAATTAAAACAAGATATTATACGAACACTTAAGGGTCATTCAGAATGGGACTCGAGGGGAAAGGGAGTTACCAGTCTTTCCCTATACCAATGTTAGGGCATGCATAGATTCTTTCCATATAAATAATTAATTCTGTACAATTAGAGGGATGAGTAGGTCAAAACAGCTGCTGGTGACACCCATCCGTCTCCAGTCTTTGAGAGTCAGGGGTTTCACTCTGGGTTAGATTTGGCTGGGTTAGGTGCCATCACATCACATCTGGGGTGAAGGAATCTGAAGGACCAGGCATGGATCTGAACTTGATGTTCCACAAGAAGTTGAGGGACATTTGGCATTGCCCTGGACTGGGATATCTGATGTAGTGAGCTCCAAATCAGATCTCACTGCTGTGGAGGAACCCCTCAGTGACTGCAAGCATTGCAGGGTAGGTGGGGATGAGCAAAGGATTCCCTTTGGAGACAGCACCAGGCTGAAACATGAGCACAGACACAATTGGGGTCTGCATGATGCTTTAAGTAAAGATGGTTTTTAAGAGTAGAATGTGCCATTTGGGAAACAATCAGACTGAGACACTGGTTTTTAGCCTCACTGGGGAGTCTGGCTCCCCAGCTCTGGCTGAGGCAGATTGCTTTCCAAGTCAACACCAGCAGAGTGAGGTACCATGTGTGGGAGGAATCGTGGCAAACCCAGGCCTTTAATTCCAATGCAATCCTGAGATATTATACCTGCTTTGCGCCCCCACACTCCAGGAATAAATAGCTACCTGCAATTGCATTGCAGGCATATTTTTTTTTTACATTTTCCGTGAAAACTGCTCCTCATTACAAAGACTCTTCCTTGAGTGTGTCTCACTCTTTGCAAATTGCTCGGTGGAATCTCCTGTGAATCTCCCCCTCTGTAGGTTAGAAAGTATTTGTTCATTTTTATGAAGGGTGGCCTCTGGATATTTAGTGCAAACAGTCCCTCCCTCAGGCTCCTGACACTCATGGCAAACAGAGAAGGCTTTTGGTAAATGGCAGTGCCCTGCAGGGTGGAGGGAGCCCTTGGTTACAGATGTGTGACGGCACAGAGTGCAGCTTTCCCATGGCAGGGACAGCACCTTTGTGGCTGGGTGCAGCCTCTTTGCTTGCCTTCCAGCAGCCTTGGCCACGATTTAAGGGTCTGGAACTTGCTCCTCTTTTATCAAAATAGGTTCCTCCTCAGCTGCTGTGAATTTGTCAACCATCCCCTCCCAGCTTTCACTGGCACTGAGCAAGTCTGGACCACTCATCCCACACTGCCTGATGGGCTCTGATGGTGACAGAGGCAACAGGCCTCCCATCAGAAAGGCTTAACACCATGCACATCAGTCTCATAGATCATCACAGGAAAAATACAACCAATTCTCTACTGAGGGAATTTGAGAGGATCTCCTGGTGTCATTGTATGCTACAATATTTGCATGAAGGTTTTCCCAGTTAGGGGCAATCTATGAACAGGCACTTACACCCATAGTGCTCCTCTCTTAAATCTGAAGTAAAAATGGCACTCAGAGAGTGGCCATGAATTATTGCTCCTCTCTCCTCTGAAACACATCCCCCATGTGCTCGTCCACACGAGCACATGTAACCCTATCTAGCTATTTAGGAACATTTGCATGACCTCAGAGGTCTTCATGGCTGAAAGGAAATTTTCATTACAGATGATCTATGTGAAGACACGATTTGTCATAGCCAGCCTCCTAATGGTTAGCTGCAATACACGTAAATAGGTGTGCTATGCATTGTTTATCTGGCTCTTATGTGTAATTAAGGTTGTTGTAGAAAGATTTGCTTCCATTTCCCTCTGCCTCTGGGTCTGGGGAATGTCTGCTGAGATCCTGCTTCGTGTCACTCATTGCAGTGGGGAGGCTGCTGGAGTCTGCTCCTGTGTATCAATTATATATCTTGTGTCAAGATAATAAAGGAGCAAAAATGGAAGTGTTTGGATAGCAAACACGAAGATCCAAGTGAAGCTACAAGGCCAGTTTATCTGGGCTTGAACCATGGATCCTTTTCACTTACCAGAGTTTGAAACAGTAGCCATGTAACCCCTTTCTCCTGACACCAGAGATAACCTAATTTTTTCACAAAAGATAAGATGCAAACCCCAGTGAAGGGAATTTCATCATGGAATATTGTCAGTGAGGGTGACCAACCACTAAAACCTGCTCCCATGAGAAGCAGGAGACTCTGGTCTCATTTTAGCCATTTAAAAAACTACTTATGCTAAACTTTCATCCAGTATGCCAAAAAGGTTAGTGGTGAGACAGATACCACCAGAGTCAGCACAGGCAATCTGAGATGCACTCAAATCATTGCAGAAGCACCTGCTTTTCGCTACAGACTGCTGCCAGGAGACTTGAGGAGTAATTTAGACCAGATAGTAGACTTCTAGACAGCTGAATTTTTATCATTTTGTGTTTCTCTTGCCCATCGAGGCTTTCCAAGACATGCTTTGACTGCAGCCCTGGTTTCCTGTTTGAGGTGCCTGGGTCACTGTCTGCAAACTGTGGGATGGGCAATGCAGGACATGAGCCTGGATAACAGCTTGGACCATCTCAATGCTCCTCCTTCCCTTAAAATCTCGGATTTGAAGACAGGGCGTGGACTGCAGTGCAGAGTTTGCACACCCCATTGAACAAGTCAGAAATGAGAGAGCAGATGTGATGCACAGAGGTGCTGCCTGAAGCTGCAGATGCTTTTCCAGACAGGAGATCTGCATGTGGGGAGGGCTGGAACAATAGACCATTCAGGAAGGTCTCTCTGGGACAGCTCATGGGTTGTTTTGCCTGCAGAATCTCCTTTGGAGAAGATATTCTTTCCTCACTCTTGAGAGATTGAGACAGAGTAATGTCACTGAAACAATGCCTCGGAAAGACCTTCTAGGGAGGTTCCTCTTTAGTCTTATTTGAAACGTTAGAAGACCAAATTTTTGTGTGTGTTTTTGTTCTAATGATACATTCTTGAGAGGATTCAATCTGTCATCAGAGGGTGCATGAAATTCCCTCTGACAATTATGGGGGTTCCACCCATAGATCAAAAAANGAAAGAAAGAACAGCTCCCTGTCTATCAGCAGCCCCAAGCCCCACATCCTCACTGTGCCAAGGGCTGCACAGCATGGGAGTCGTTGTGATTTTTTTTCCCGTCAGAAATCAGGGCTGTTGGCTCGGAAGGGCTCCGAAGGTTTCGCACGGACACCCAGATCAGCAGAAGGGGAGGAGCCCTGCAGCCAGGTCACCCATGGACGGGGCTCCTGCCTCCTCCTCCTCCTCAGCCGCTCGGGGCCCCGCTCGCAGCCGGGCGGGTCCGGGTCCCGGTGCCACCGGCAGCAGCACCGGGAATGGTTCCCCCGCTGCGGCTGCAGCCGGGCTGTGCTCGCTGCCAGGGCGCCTCGCAAGGAAATCATTCCCAGTCAGCCTGATGCCATAACGAGCCCTGCAGCAGCTGCAGCAGGGATGTGCTGGCAAGCTGCGTTGACCTTTTAAAATGAATAAAGAATGACTATTTCCACAGTACATATAACTCTTGTCCCAAACCCTATCTGTGTGCCCAGACAGCACAGGCATGCTGCTGAATTTGCAAGGGAGCATTTTTTTTTAAATTATTTTTGCCTTTTTTTATTTTTATTTTTTAATGTGAAATTTTATCAAAGCTTATAAAATTATTTTACAAAGGTTAATCCTCTGAAGTTTAAAGTCAAAATATCCCATTCTAGAAGATGGCAAACAGGCTCTGAGAGGTTAAGGAATTTTGTAGTGATCATACAGTGCACTTGTTAAAGGCATGAGAATAAAACCTGGAAATTTCAGGTCTCAGTTCCCTGTTAATCCCAGTTCCATCCTTTAAAGAAATTCGTAATTGAAGAAACAGGGTGTGCATACAGTGATCTTTTCCAGCAGTCTGCAGTCTAGAGATTTCCCAAGCCAGAGAATCTGAAACCCAAATCTTGTTTACTGGCCACTTAACAATCTCCTCCACATGTTTGCCTTTCATCCAACACCTATAGCTGTCTTATAAGTCATGATGGAGGTCAAATGTTTGGAGATCTTCACTCCACAGCTGGAAATCTGGCACCATCCCTTGGAGAAGAGAGACTGTACTGAAAAAAAAATCCAATTAAAGAAGGATGTATCATAATTCAGTGGAGACTAACTTCTTTTGCCAGGCTCCTGGCTACCTGTCAGCTCAGCTAGAGAGTTTTTGAAGGTCCTCAGCCCTTCCACAAACTTTCAAATTTGAAATTTTTGAGTGCTTCCTTACAAAAAAAAGAGGCCAAATACCAAACTAGGCTTTTTATTAGCAAGTTCCCATGGATGAGAGCAAACTGAGCACCCTTCTTTCCACACCACTGGCTCTGGTTCAGATATCTGGAAATCCAGCTGATATTTTCTGTTCAGTCAGAAGCTTCCTGTGTGACCCAAAGAAAAAAATATATTTGTGTGCCTCAGTTACTCTTGACAAAAAGGAGATAACAGCCCTTTCACTCTTCAGATCATGGCAAAGACAGTGGGACACTTGAATTCTGGAGCCACACAAATGGCCCCGGGTATGTATTGAATTGTAGCTGTT
This sequence comes from Chaetops frenatus, assembly GCA_013400775.1. Taxonomy (NCBI): domain Eukaryota; kingdom Metazoa; phylum Chordata; class Aves; order Passeriformes; family Picathartidae; genus Chaetops; species Chaetops frenatus. The sequence continues at coordinate 1,199,380 of VZTR01014594.1, forward strand.
TCAGTGATGCAGTAGGAAAAATTCATCTATTGATCCAAAGCTTAAGACACATCAAGTTTATGGGAAATAAATATATTTCCATTGGTGTGCTTTCACATTACATCCACATTCAAAAAACATTGGTGAAATTGTTATAGCTGCATTGTCAGGAATGTGGATTTACTGAAACTGCTATTTTCTTGCTGGAAAGAGGGTTAGCTTAGCAAAGTTTTCATCACTACATAGTTTTTGAAATGTTCCAGGTTTATCCAAAAGCTTCCTTTTAATATTTTCCAAATTAAATTTTTTTCTAACTTTTTTTGGGAAAAAAAGTCACTCAATGCCTACAAAAATAGTCATAATTAAATTAAACATTTTAAAAGTATTTGAGAGAAAATGTTTTACTTGGCCTTTAATTACTGTGTCTCCCACTCACAGCAATTGTCGTGTTGGACTTTCATCTCAGTTCAGGATACAATTTTTTTTTCTAAAACAGTGACTATCTTCATGGATTGAAAAGAAAAAAAGAAAACTCCCTCCCAATTTTAATGTCCAATAAAGGCAACAAAAGCTGTTTCTTAAAATGAAGATGCATTAAAATCAAAGCTGTTGTCAATGAATCATGAAAGTGGGCTTCCTTGCTGAAGTTTCCATAATTTTCTAGGAAAACTCTGATTTTCTACCTCACTCTGTACAGGCAAAGAGTGCAGGCTGGAGACATTGTGGTCCATATGGAGAGGAATGTTGAACCACAGCCAGATGTTTGTAAACGTTAACTTTGAAATGTGGCACAATACCACAAGCTGTCAAGTTGTGTAAAAGCTTAAGCAAAGACAAAAACAGAACGTAATATTTACCAGATGAGATTTCTCTGTAATCTTGTTGGAATTTTGGGAGTATCCAACTTTCATGGATTTTGAAATGAGCTCTGTATCATTTTTTTCCCCTTTTCTCTCTCTCTTTTATGAAAAGGGATAAGGGAAAACCCATGCTAATAAAAAGGAAACATTTTACATGGGCAAACAATGGACTTAGAATGTCCTTGGGCAATTTCAGATGGGTATATATTTTCTTGAAGACTGTATCCCATGAAAGATGCACATTTTTGGCATCATATTTAAAGACTTTTCCTGAAAAAAAATCTATTTCTGGAAGAATTTACTAAATTGGTAGTAAGTAGGACAATACCATAGTATTAACAACATTTTTTATAATGCCTGAATTATTGCAGTAACATATGTTAGAACAGTGCAAAGCCATCCAACATATTTTATATCTTTTGCCAAAAATAATTTAATTCATCCATATAAAAAAAAGATGAGTAAAATATTTCACTACTTGAATTAAAGACATACAACTCAATCCAGAAATAAAGTACCAACTCAAGCAGAGTAGGGTGGCACATTTTGCTCTCTGATGAGAAAAATTCTTATCCTCTTTTGCCTTCTTTTTTTAATTTTTGGGAGCCCCCAGTATATCCACCCCTGCAATTTCCCCATTCCTGTTTTCTACAGCACTAGGATGGGTTCCTATTAGAACTCTTCTCCCAGTAATTAAAAAAATAAAGGCCTGTCTGCAGATGTGATCCCAGGGCTTTTTACACTGCTCACCCAGCCCAAGAGGAGCAGACTCAGCCTGATGAAGAATTGCTGAGACATCACCTGGGAGCAGGGACGGCTTATGAGGACACCACTCCCCACCCAACTGGGACATTGCTGCCTCTGAGCCTCAAATTAAAAGTATCTGGTGGGGAGCAACCAGTTTCTGCCATGCCCCAGCTGGCAGAAGACCAAGCAGGGATTCTGTCCAGCTGGCAGAATTTGTTGCAGCCACTGGGCTGCTCAGCATCACCCTGGATGGGATTGGCAGGGACCTCGCAGCAGAATCTGGGATTTCTCCAGTGTTTTGACACACCTCCCTGGGACTTGGGCTTGCTGTGAGACAGATACACAGCCTATACGTTGTGCTGGTGAAGAAAAAGAAAGAGTGGCTGAATTGGCGCCAGCAGCTCTGACTTTTTCAAAATATCCCCAAGATCTAAAAATAGCAAATGTACAAATCTGCAAAGAATGATGGGCTATTTTGAGGGTTATGTTGGATCTGGTTCCCAGCATCAAGGAAGGAAGAGCAGGGCATTCTGTTGAATTTCTGCTAAAACATGGCTGGGAACAGTGATTTGTATCACTTTATACTCACCAGGATCATAGAGATTGTTGTTTGTGTTGCTTTGTTTTGTTGTTTGTGCCAACAGCAATTGAATTTAAGGACTTCATTTTCCAGGAAGTCTCCATCCAGCTACTGAATCGGTGTGCTCATCATTTAGTGCTCAAACAATAGAATGTGACTGTGCAAATAGTGTCTGTGTGCACAAATCAAGTAATTAGCATGTTAGTTAATTTGCATTGCAAATTGAGTGCCAAACTTTCAATACTTGGCTCCTGTTAAGGCTATAAGAAAGAGGAAAAGAAAGAAATACAGAAATATTGAGATTTTTAGTTTTGAATGTTGTAAAACACAACTATTGATATCCATACAAGTGTATTTAGTTGCAGGGGAAATACAGATTATGGATATATATTCTTACTGATCAACTTCAGCCAGGCAGACCAAAGTTAGATGGCAAAGTTAGGCATGAGGTAAATATAGGAACAAGCCTGTCTCCAGGTTGTTTATTCAAAATACATAAATCAGATCTCTGACATATCCAGAAATACATATGATATGAGGACTTTTCCGCTTATCACTGTGTTGAACCAATGCTGAACTACAAAAAAGCTTCCCAGCTCCCTCCCCTTCCCCCATCTCCTTGAGCATCAGGATGCTGTGAGATCAGCTAACAGCTCAGGAGTTTTTTTCAGTACGTGACTGCAGGCACAAAGATCTCCCTCATTCTGAGTAAACAGTAGCTCCCATTTTCCCCAGTAGCTGCTGGTTTGAGATTGTGATGAGAGTTCCCACAGGGCTACCCCCTCAAGTTCCTGGGTAAGATTTCAGCTGGAATAGTTTCCTCCTGATGGAGCACGGCCCTTTATTTGAATGTTTTTTACTTGATTCCTTTCTGCCCAGTGGGACTTCCACAAGCAAAATTCTTGTGGGACTGCAGCTTGTCTGCCTGGAAAAATTAGTATTAGCTAAATGATTAGTTAGTCATATGTGATCTACAGGCAGCTCACTCCCCTTATTTTCAGTAAAATAACTCCTGGAAACTGTTTAGTTCTAGGAAAGGATTAGGATCATCTTTTCTTGTTGTGCTCAAGGAACAGATAGTACTTAACAGATTGGATCAAGGTCATGTATCACTCACTTCAATACCCATAATCCTGTGTACTTTCACAGGGAATGGGGAATCCCTGATGTCTGCAAGTGCTGTCCATTTTCTACCAAGAACACCTGGGGACACCTAAGCCCCAAGTAGGTAAAAATGGGCAGAAAACCCAAACCAAGAAGTTCAGCCTCCCTTCTGGAAGGTGTTTCTTTTTAAAGTGCTTCATTAGCACTCATTATCCATTTCTGCTGATGGATGGAAGTATCTGAGTTGTTAATGAGAAGCCAGAGGTAAATGTCCAAAATTCCTGTGTTTTGAAGGTGGGCATGCTGGCTCTTATTGCTGCTATAGGTACGAAGCTGGAAGAGAAATGTTAGAGCTCAGTGAAGATTTGGGTGTTGTTTCCCTTTGAATAAAGGCTTTCATTCATCTCAAGGTGAGCTAATTCAGCTTGTGCTAAAAGGATGTATAGAAGGACACTGCAGATGGGGAGAGAGGTGGAAGGAGTGCTCTACTAATGCCTTTAAAATCACTTTCTACAAAGTAGGTTGTTAATTTAGACTTGTTTTCTTCTTTCTTTCTTTCTTCTTTCTTCTTGATATTCTTCAACAGAAGACTGGGACAGAAGATGCATGAGATGTAATAATTACCCATCAAGACTTGACTTTTAGAGAAAAAAAAAAGGAGAAACAGCAATCTGAAAACAGAAATAGAAGTTGTAAGGAAAGGGAGGAAAATAGGAAATGTAATTCATTTATTCAATGCTGGTATTAAGGGAAAGCCAAGGTTAAAAAGAGTGAAAAAAAAGTATGTCTTTGCAAAGCTCTAATAGATATGCCAGATCCTCTCTTTTGCTTTCAGCAATTGTGGTGCATATTGTTGGCAGTGGTTCAAAGAAATGAAGTGCTCGTTCCCTGGGAATTGTCTTTCACACAAAAAAAGTAATTAGGGGAATAAAAGAATATGATGTATTAGAAAATGGGAGCCATAACAAACTACCAAGTAAGCTGCCATGGCTAATTCTTCTTAACATTCTTTTAACCACTCTCAAACTTGTAACTGCATCCCAAACATCTCACATTTTCTATCTCGTCGAAAAATTCTGTATGGCCCATCTGATGAGGGCAGGGATGTCAAACATCTAAGTGAGTATTGTGTGTCCTAGTGACAAATATGTTCCCTTGGTGTAGGAAAAGGGCCAGAAGGTACAAAGGCAGAGAGAGTAATCTATTTATAACTTTTACAATGCCTTGTAAGAGGAGATCTTGGGAACTCTTCTCCTGGGGTGGCTGATTGTGCTCTCTCTGATGTGGACTCTGCTAAGTATGGGTAGGAATCCTATTACTGACCACTACAAAGGACTGTGTGGTTTAGTTCAGAATATAAAATTCATATTATGAATGCTGTATGGGGGCGGAGGGGGGGAGGGAAGTAATATTAGCCTTCTGAAGAAGAGGAGACTGTCATGAATAATGCAGCAGTGGCTCTCCGGGAGTCACACAAATAGATCGGATTTAAGATTCCTTTCCCAGTGATAAGGTCATCCATAGGGATGCTTTACATTTCCACAGCACTTCCCAGGTACAGATCTCAAAGCACTACCAAGCCTGGAAAGGACTGTGATTCCACAGAGCCTGAGAGGCTGGTGAGTGTTAGTAGGGAAGTTGTGGCAGGGAAAGGGCAGAGGAACAGAAAAGCAGAGCTGCCCACTGAGTTGGCACAGACAGAGCCAGCCCAGCCCAGCTCTGGCCCTGATTTGTGCTGTGTTTGGTCAGAGGGTTGTTTGCCCAGGCCTTGTCTCGGTGTGAACCCAAGAATCCATGAGGGTCAGAGGGAAGCCCATGGCAGTGACTGTTCCAAAATGAGAGTTCTAGAAAGCCCCAGAGCAATTTGATGTGTAAAATCAGCCACTGGCTCCTGGAAGCTCAGTGCCATCCCCAGTGATTTCGGGTGGCACTGTACGGAGCAGAGTTGGTGCTGCTGGCAACATCCCAGACATTTTCACCCATGGCACCCCTTCCCACAGCCTGCTCTGTTCCTGCACAGCCCAGGGCCCCCCGGGGGAGCTGAGATCTGCCAGCTGGGGCAGGTGGGCACCTCGAGCCAGGCCAGTGGCTGGGAGGGCAGGCAGTGCTGCTGGGCCACCCCTCTCGAGGGACGACGAGCTTGGGTGAAGGTGCCCATTGCCCACAGAGCCAGCTTTGGGCACAGCTCCCAGTGCTGCCCCCCTGTCCATCCAGGCTGGGTAAAGCAGAAATATCCTGTGCTCTGCTTCACTGCTCTGTGGCTTCCTCTGCTGCCAACACCTTGGTAGTCAATGTTGGACACAGAAACAACGACTGCCTGGGAGAAACACGTAACCCCATGGCTCAGTCCCATCAGCTGAGTGCCAGGACTGTGGCAGTTGCTGACACTGTATTTCTGTGTGCTTTGGGTAGAGAACCAATTTTTTTGTTGCCTTTTTTTTTTTTTTTTTTTTAATAAACTTGAATCAACAGCAGCAATAATGAAGTGGGAGCACATCTTTAGGTCAAAAAATATCCTTGACACAGTCTCTGCTCATGCCATCTGCAACAATTCATAACTTAATGTGAACAAATAGAAAGGCATCATCTTCAGACAACTCAGTTTCTCCTGTGGAGCTGAGTCTATAAGAAGCAATACCATTTTACTAAGAAAAAGCATTTAACCCAGGAGAGAATTGAAAGTAAACACCAGTAATACAACATGCTTTAGATAAAACAGTATTTTTCTGCCCCTTGATCTCGCTCAGTCTTAAGCCAATTTTGGCAGGTACTGCTGTATTAAGTGGTCAGTCCCCTGTAGTGGTCACACACTGTTTTACTGGAGGTCTGACAGCAACTATAGGAGAGATAAAATTAACCCTTTGTCTCCAATGGCTCCAATGGATCTTATTGCCCACAACTGGGAACACATCAAGAATTTCTAGCTCTTGGCCCCATGGGGTTAATGGCAATCTGTTGCTGATTTCCCTGGACAATCAGAGTAGCAAACACTGGACTGTTTAATGAGCCCCAGAGGACAATGCTGGCACACAAGGCTGTGAAGATCTGGACAAACCAAGGAAAAGTAAAATGAAAACAAACATGGACATTTATTTTCCTAGCTCACCAGTTGCAAACAAAATTTCATTTAATAAACCATGAAATGTTTCACAGAGTTTCTGTATATTATTGTAAGAGCAGCTGGGCAATGTAAAAGTTACTTTCCCTTCTCTTTGCTATGCTGTCCCATATCCAGTTCTCATCCAAACAAAGTTGTATTTATTTATGTGTTAATATGTTTATCATCTTATTCCTTACCCTGCTTTTCTGAAATTAGTTCAGTTGTGACTTAAAGTGTCATCATTTGTAAGGTTTCCAACAAAGATCAAAATCAGGGAATCACTGAGGTTGGAAGGGACATATGGAGGACTCTGGTCCAGCCCCCTTCTTACCCTTCTGCTGCAGAGCCAAGTTGGAAATTACATTAGGTTGCTCATAATAGAGCATGAAGGAAAAGCTTTTTTTTTTTAGCCATGGAATGGGGCAGGTTTTCTGGTGAACTAGAGAGAGGAAAGTTAGCTGATTTTCAGTTTTCTTTTTTTCCCATATCTGAAACAAACTGGAATTTACATGAATGTTTTTCAATTATCCAAAGGTAGAAAAATCAGCATGTATTTCCTATATCAGGAAATTATCCCTACCTGAGGAGCACATTAAAAAGTGCTGAATTTAAGCGTGTACTTGAGTGCCCACTGTGGTAAATGAGCACATGCTTTGAGTTAATCTCTTACTGAAGCACTTTCCTGATTTAGGATGACATAGTGCTTGTGAACAATTTTTCTTGTACACATCCTTGATGCATACACAATGCTTGGTACCTGCTTTTTTACTGATTCCCCTGTTTTGTTTCTGTTCCTTGATTGGATGAATGTAAACTAGTGGAAAGAGCAATAAATCAAGAGAGATTTCAAGATGGCAGAGAAAATTCTGTCACTGTAAATCTATGAACTAACATGAGAATTTCTGCAAGACTTTCCTGTCTTTCAGTGAACCAAAAATTCTGTCACATCAGTTCAGGGGTTTCACTTGTTCAGATATTCATAGAACTCATAGCATTTGGTTAAAGCCAGTTTTTAGCAGGCTGCTGTCCAGAGGGGGTGAATGTCAGCTTTGTCTCACAAGTTTTATAAGGTTGCATTGATACATTTGAACAATTAGTTGCATTCCAACACGATGAGGTTCTTATTTCCCTCAAAACTTCCCCCACTGCCAAACATGCAAGCACAACCACTTAAAACAACACAATTACTATTGTAATTACTCTTAGATTTTAAACCCCCCACTATTTCTAAGCTCTTTCAGCCAGCATATCCAAAATTTCCCTGCAGGAGAGGATCAATGGGTGCATTTGTATCAGCTCTGTGTGCTTGAGAACATGATACTGATCTAATTGAGTGGTGTTACTGAAACCCATTTCCACACATCTGGGCATATGAGATAGAACATGAGATAGTCCTGTCCTCCCCTTTTAAACACACACTGATCCCACTGGACTGAGAAATGAAGCAGAAGGGAATGGGTGCTACGTGGCAAACTCAGATAAGCATCGGGAGGCAATAACACCTGTGATTTCATGGGCAATGGCAAATGAATGACCAATTAGCAAGAGGGACAGTCTAATGTGGCACTGCAATTAGGCTCATTAATGGCACTGCAGGATTGTATCTCCACTCAGTGGTTTCTGTCTTTTGGAAGGGAGCAGAGCACAGCTGAAATGCAGCAATTGCAGAGGGTTTTAGTAGGGATTGAGGTAAAAGTGAACTCAGTTGTGGTTTTCAACATGTAGCTGGTAAATGATGGAGATTCATAGACTGAAGACAAGTGAAAGGCAACTGTGGTCAGCAAGTGTGAGCTGCTGGTGATCTGCAGATCAGGAAAGGGTGGAAGAATCCTGACTCTTCTGTTGATATGACCTAGAGCAGCAGAAAAGGGCTCCTTGACCTGCTCCTGCTGGTCAAGTGGTGGAAGTGACGATGGCAGAGCTGGCTCAGGGAGGGTCAGCCCTGCTCTGGCAGCAGAAATAGGCCCCTTTCTGGCTGCACACTGAATGGTCACTTTTGCTACCTCCCCCTGAAACATCTGGCCAAACTCAAGGGGCAGGTGAGACAAGATGGATGTGTGGTTTAATCAGCTTTTTAAACCTGCAGGAGCAGGCTCAGAGCAGGCTTGTCCCTGATCTTTCTCTTTGGGCTGTTTAGTTGGAAAACTGTGATTTTGGGCAACAAGAGGCCTCATCTCCCTGATGGACAGGGATCAAATTATGGGCTGGTGGCTACAGGGACTCTCAGACTGTGTGAAGGACTGGTGTCAACCTTCACAGTCCTCACTCAGCCCAAACAACAGCAAGAAAACTTCTCTGGCTGTCCATGTTCACCTTAATTTAATTTTGAAACATTTAGTAAACACAGTTGTAGGGCTTCTCATTAACTTTGGAATCTTATAGTCATAATTTTTGATACACAACATTACTTACCAATTAGCTTCTCTTGTTCGTTTAAATTTCTTCACTCATATTTTAATGGGAGCTAATGATGCCTTTGTTGACTTATTTAATGTTATGTAAATGTGGCTATAAACTGTGAAGGTTTTAAAGAGCAGCTCTTTTTTTTGCTTACTCATCAATTTTTGAAGAATGTTTGGCATCCTCACAATCTGCACACATCACCCTGATGAACACAAGTAACTAAGACGGGAAATAACAATAATTTTGTAAGATAAGCAGTGAAAAGTACTCAGTGTAAAATTTGATTTTTTCCATTTGCTGATGATTACCCTTTCTTCTCTTTTTTACCTTTTTTTTTATTAGCAGAGTCTAAGGGGAGTTAGTGGCAGATAATCTAATTTATCATGCCATTAAGAAACTGTTAAACTTAGGTATAAGTTTAGATTCTGCCATGCTCAGGTTGCCAGACCATGAGTACACCTTGTTTAGTTTTGTTCCAGGGAACAGAGCCTCTCACACGTGGTTATACAGGACCTTTTAATTCAATGTACAATTCCCATTAAACTGAGATACCAACTCGTGTGTATGGGTGGATGTGCAAAATATGTACAAACAATATGAGACACACACATTTGTCAATAAATTTAGTTAACCCTACCAAAAAAAAAATCTATCTTTATTAAAGAAAGCATTGACTCCTGCTCATGTCTCTGATGTCCAGCCCTCTGGAGAAAGCCATGCAGCTTATTCAATGTCTCCTTTCTTCTCTACAACTCGGGACTGCTTCCCTTTGTCTCCTCTCCACCGTGGCTGCCAAAGGTCAGCCAAAAAGGGGATGCTCAGAAGCCCAGGGAGAAGGGCCAGGGCAGGCTGGATTTGGTTACAGCCACACCGGGGCACAGAAAAACTGCTCTGATTCCTAACGAGCAGAAGGTGGGGAGCAGGGAGCCTGTGAAACTCTTCAGCATGGAGTTTGTAACCAATTGAGCCCTGGTTTCTCAAATCTGATGGTAATGCTTTGAAAAGGCACTTCAAACATATCATCGAAAATTTAAATATTTAAATATTCATTTATTCTAATTTTCCTTTTGATAGGTACCAACCACTAGGCATACATTTCAGCAACTATGAAGGTCTACAGCAAACTGTCCATCAATGTGGATTTTAGCACAATTCACTGTAAATTAGGGAATGATTTTCATCTTCTTATCAATGTTTCAGGAACTCCTTCAGTTCGATATTTAACAATTGGGGGCTGAGAAGGAACACTTCAAATAACGAACGAATAAGTTTTACCTGCTATTCCTATCTGTTCTAAAACTTTGTGACCATGTGGAGTTCTTTCTCTGGAAAAAATGCTATTTTTACCAATGTGGATTTACACAGACAACAGGTACAAAAGTACATTCATCACAAACCCTGAAAAATTCTTCAGGGATTTAACTTGAAAAAATAAAAGCCAATAAATGTGACATTCAAATGATCTACACATTTTATATAATACATAAAATCCCAAAATGCAATATTTTGTTGTTGAGGTGTGTCCCACACTATGTTGTCAAGACTTCAATGTTTCCTACCCTAGTAGTCATCCAATAATGAAAGTAATATTAGTATATTAAGTTTGGCATGTCATAACTGCTAGAGAAACAAGTTTAGTGCAGGAGATGTCAGTGACACTATAATAATGCTCTCTTTGATTACTGATAAATTGTGTCTTGGATTTTTGCTTTCAATTGCTTTTTTCAACAATTGTCAACTCTTTTATATGCAATTTCAAACTTCCATACAGCTTCTTGTTAATGATGTTGTTCTGCTGAGCATTGCAAACATACTTCACTTTTGATTTAGCATGACAAGCCACAAACATATCTACATATTTTAATAGCAGAAATGTGGAAATATGTATTTATTCTTCTCCTTGATTAATTGTTTGGTGTTAGAGGGGTTCAAAAGCTCATGTCAAAGGCTCAGTGGTGCTATTGGTGTCACAGGAATGAAATGCACTCGAGCAGCCTCCATTTGCAGAAGGCACAGTGCTCATCCCCATGAGCCGTGCTGAATTCTTTCCATCATATCCCGATGCAACCCATGCTGCAAAATCCTAAATCCTCTCTGGCACAGCAAAACATTCTAAGATCTGTTGCTCGGTTTAGGTTCCCCCTGAATGCAATATGCTGGCATGAATTTCAGTTCTACAATGGTTGGGAATTATTATCTTGTACTGTCCATTGTCTTTTATTGGTGTAACCCAGCCAGTGCCACTTGCTGTGTGTCCCATGTCTGTAGCATAATTCTACTTTCATTTCTTGCAAACCCGTTGCTTTTTAGGGTCCTTCTCTGCTGAAAGGTGGTTTTTTGTGACTGCATCAGTGTGAGATAATTCAAGGAGCATCTGAGCAGACTAATGCAGACTGAGAAACATGAGTGCCTTCTAAAAGGGCTGGCACTACCATGAACCACCTAGAACTGACATTTCAAACATATTTCTCTCCTTCCCATTTTGTTTCATAATCCAGAACTTGTTGAGTGCATGAAAAGAGTTTTTTTACTAAAACACCTCTCATATTAAGCAGCTAACAAATTTTATGGAGGCTACTATTTGTGATTTCTTGTTCTGAAATATTTATAAAGATGAAAGAAGGTTTAGATATTAGCTCTTGAGGGATATTTATTAATTTCTATGTTTACTAGTAGATTTTAGAATTACTGTTCCTTGGTCTCAGATTAAATTCATCCTTTGGTCACAGCTGCCCAGATGTCCCTTTCATAATATGTAGTTTTGGAAAAAAAATGGGGTCCCAGTACATAGTGACGAGAAGTCAAGTTTATTTAGCTCACAGTTAAATGAAAAATTATTGGAGCTCTACCTGAACATGAAGATTTCACAAGGTCCCAGATGTTCACCTAAATTCAGATCAGTCCCTGGGCTTTTGCTTCTTCTTCAAACTTGATCTAAAGAGCCTTAATCCCAGAAGCTTTCAAAGCAGAGCAGAAAAACCTTGCTAAAAATACAGTTCTTTTACCAGACTACTTCTAGCTCCTCCTTCTGGGGTTAGAAGTTATGGAAATAATAAATTCACCTGGAAGCTTGGTTATGAGCTGAGTAGAGCCATATCACACTTCCCTTCAAAGAGATGGCGAGATGTGCAGGCAAGGAGGCTGATGACCAAGAATGTGCAGCACAGATCATAACAAATACAGACATTGCAGGCAGTTTAGGTTCCTCACTGGGCCTTTTCTGTTGAGATACCCCTTGTGTGCTGTGTAGGTACTCTGGCTGCCAGGGTGAGATGGAGAAGGTTGTATTTTCCTGCAGGTAGGTAGAGGTGAGGGCCTTTTGTAATCGCACGCTCAAAGGACAGAGAGTGATAAAAAGGAGAAAAAAAATTCCCAACTTCTGCTGTCACTATGAAGCCTCTTTACCACAGCCTCCTCCTTTATTTTTTCCTGCCTTTATTTATTCCACTTCACCAGGAAACTCACTCGTGTAACAATTTACATGAATTAACTTGTGCCAGCATTAGCCTCTCGTGCCTCCCCAGAGCTAGAAACACTCTGTGATTTTAAAGCAGAGCTGTGTTCAGAATGCACAAAAAAGCCACTATTTGGGCTTACTTTTAACCAGCAAATTGCAGCTGAGATCTGCAGCAGACCAGCACAATGCAGCCCCAGCCCTGCTTACCCTGCTCCATCTGCAGCTGCTGGCAAGTGAAACCAGAGGCCATTAAGAAAGCTAATGCTTAGCCATTTTTGTTGATGGATTCAGCACTAGAACAATATTTTGCAGGGAAGCTGGACAAAAATGCTGTTAGTTCTCATTAGAGATGGAAGAACTTTGTGAAGCTAGAGGTTTTTGCAAATCAATCATATTGCTTTTTAGGTACGCAAACTGAGTCTGACTTCACAAACCATTTTTTTTCCTGTCATTGAATTCCCCGGGGGTTTCCCCCTCCCCACACCACCAATGATTAATAAAAAGGGAGAAAAAAAAATCCAAATGTTTTTCTATCTCAGAGGAAACCTATTCCTTGTGCTAGAAATAGTAATGCCACCCTATAAAAGAGTAGACCTTGCAGAAAATAGGATAGGCTCTCTCACTGTTGTTTCTTAAGTTCTGTTCTTCTCAATTATGTTTTTAATTCTATTTCTTTTCCTTTGTGATCACTCTCTTCCTAGTTGTATGCTAGTCCAGGCCCTCTCCTTTGCACCCATGCTTTCCTCACTCATAAATAAATTTCCCTTTGAGGTTTCCATTTGAGTCCAATTTTCAGTTCCATTTTTTCATACAAAATGAGTTTGTGTGTTTACTAAATCTTACAGATCGTTAAGTGCCATTGTAATAAGGCCTCAGTGGAAAACATCCATATTTTCTAGGAGCCCATCATGCTGTTATTGTAGCTGAGTGCCCGAGCCTCCAGCAAGAGGAAACTCAAGATGCAGGAGGAAGGGGTAAATGCCAGACAGATTTACTAGGGGCTAACAGGCCTTTTGGAGCCCATAACCCTCGTCATCTTTGCAGTGCTGGCAGCCCCACTCTCCCAGCAGCTCCTCTCTGGCTGCTCAGTCCCATCAGCTCAGTGCAGCTGACTGGCCCATGACCAATACATCTGGCACAGGAGCTGCTGGAGCAGAGAAAGTGCAGCAAATGCCTCTTTTTCTCCTCTCACCGAATCCTCCCCTCCAAGTTGGCTGAGCATTTCTCCCCAGAGGGAAACATGCCTGCCCCTGGCACACCACAGCCTGGCTTCATGCCACGCTCTTGGCTTGAGCTTTGCATACCTGACCCGAAAGGTGAGCGTGTGGGCAGCTTGGAGAGGTGGGGAGGGGAGGACGTGCCCTTTCAGGAAGTGGTGGGATTGTGGCCATGCAGATCAGCTCCTTGTCTGCTTCCATCAGGGAATAATTCCTCCCATCCTATTGCATAAATCTCATATATTCTGCAAAAACCCTTCCGGATGGCTGCCCCTGGCGTGCTGATGCAATACACACCCTGTGCTGTGATGGCACTGAGTCTTTGGATGGGGGGGGGTTAGAACATGCTCCAGCTTTGCAAAACATCCTTTTAAATATTTATTCTAAGTGAATCTGTACCATTGTGTGACTAAACCTTCTCCATTATTCACAGCAATAGATCCGCTTATCATAATGACGTGCTGTCTTTTGAGTATTAAATACAACCCTCAAGTTGCTGTTTGAGGGTTTTTTCCCCTCATTCTTTTAAAAAATACTGAGCTATAACAGTCTGTTCCTTGCTGAATGAGCTGCTGCTCATAAGTGAGCAATCAGCATTATCTAAATAAATGAAATATTCTTTGGGGCTCAACAAAAGGCTTGTTAGGTTGAAACTAATCTGTGGGAAATGAATGGTGTTTGTTGGTCTTTGAGAACACAGAAGAGATTCAAGCTCGTGTTAGTATTTCCAACAGTGCCAACATAAATGTGCAAGTCTCTAAGATACAGAGCTTGTTATTGTTATCAGATGAGGGCTGGAGAGAAATGTGGCATTATGTAATTCAGAATTACTACTTAGCATGGAAATAGGCTGCAGAACACACTCAGAGTCTGGTTTAAATGTACAGTGGGTGCTCTTTAGTGGCAGAAGGAACAGCCCAGTAAACCAGGGCATCCCAGGATGCTGCCAACCCAAATTGCTCCGCCGAAGTTTGTGGAAGGCACCTGCACTCAGCAGCCTTGAAAAATCAGCCCAGAATGTGATTTCCTGAGTGGCTGTTGTGCTTCAGGTTGTGTGTTTTGAGCTATAGTGGGCAGGAGCTGCTCTCTCGAGGACCATGAAAAGAGAGTGTTCTTTGACAGCTCACCTGGCTGGCACTGTCACAGCCCCAAAAACTTGGAGAAAGCTCCACCACTTTCAAACCTCATAATTTCCCACAGACCACCATGCAGCTTTATCATAAAACTTCTGATTGAAAACACGCAACATCTTTCACACTGCTCCACAGCCCAGTTTTGGCTCTTCGAAAATATCTTGGACCACCACTCACCCACAAAATGCAGTGAACCTGCTGGCTTCACTCTCACCTCCCTTCCACCAGCCTGGTGGTTTCTACAATGCTTTGAATTTTATGTTCTGTGTTTTTTTTTTTATGCCCTTCTCCAGAGTAACGGGCAACTTTGTATTTTTGGCCATTCAGAGACCAGATTCTTCTTCATGTAGTAGAGAGAGGAGACACAGCCCAGTGCTGTGAGTCAGAGGTAATTCTTGTGTGACAGGACCCTCCTGGGAGATCTTGGCAAGGCATTTAGGCTGAGATAAAGGTGTTGGGGGAGATTTGCCAGGTGAGGTGCCCATTGGAACTGCTTTTGCAAAGAGAAAGGAAGCTGTTTAAATCAGATGTTTAAAGTTAGACTCTTGGAGATGAATCCCATGTTCAGTAATTAAGAGATGGAAGTTGTAGGCCAGAGACCTGGTTGGAGACCAGTTGGACTGGTTTTTGACCCTCTGCTGGGGTGACAGGATCCATTTTCCATCTTGTGGCTCTGAGCTGAGATCTTTTCCATAACAAACTTCTAAGTACAAAAGCAATTTGCAACTTAGAGGGAAAAAGACCTGACATTTTAAAGGCAAACTATCAACTAAAATAAAGTGAAAGGATTATTATGTGCATATGAAGGATGGGGAATAAATGAGATATTTGTGACATATACAGACTGTTCATAGAGAAATGATTGCTATGAGTAACATGAAAATTAGCACAGTACTGCACTTTGGCAAGTTCATGCCTCTGCTTCTATCTTTAGAGCTCGCTTTTATAGTATGGCCATCTCAGTAGTGCCTGAGGTTTCTCTTGCTCTCTCTTTTTGAGGATACTTCATTTGGACTTGTGAAGTGGTGCAACTCCTGGCTCTGGAGTCTCAGAACCGCCCCAAAACCTTACAAAGTTTCCTGACCTTGTGAAAAGCCTGAAAACTCAGTTGGCAGAATTTCCTGAAAACCAACCTGCTGGTGGACCAACCCTCCCTTCTTTGTGCCCAGACCTACAACAGTTAAAATTGGACAATGGTGTCCTTCTAACCTGCCCTCAAATGAAGTCACCAATGTGCCTTCAAAGCTCTGCAGCCTTTGCTCAACGTTTATCAAGGTCTTATCTACCATCAAAGGCAGAGCGAAGCACATCCCTGCACACCTTGCTGGGCCTTCAGAGGTGACATTACAGCCCCAGACCAACAGCTCTGCCTTTCCCAGATGTGCTAATTTCCACCATCAGCTTGTCCCTTAAAATAAACACACAGTGTGTTTCTTAAACTGGAAAACCATGCTGGAAAGAGGATGAGAAACCTCAGAGGAGGAAAGTGTGAAAAACTATGATTATTAAGAGGTCCAAGCCAAAGAAAAATAGAGCTGCATTGTTTCTGAACAGCATGGTTGTGCTAAGAACTTGTAGCACTGTTTAGTTTTGTTTTGCTATCTGCCATTGACTGTCACATTTCACAACTTAAGAAACATGTTATTTCTTTGTTTATTTTGTCAGTCTTAGTCTCTGGAGGGAAATTATATCACTGTTTCAGTGGAATAGATTTAATTTGTTTGTGTCTTGTTGTCTATAGCATCTATCTAACTACTTATCTCTGAAGTTACCTCTCAGTCAAAGGTTTTCTGTTCTGTTCACATTTTAACAGGAGGGAATTTGCACTTGATTGCTTTGAACACTTCCTAAGTTTGGTCAGCTATCTATGTATTTATTTTTCTGTTCTAGTGAGAGAAAATGGGAATTTAAAATGTATGGAGCCAGCAGAGGTTTAGCTGTGATTTGTTTCTAACGTAGAGGAAAATTGCCCAAGTAATCTTATCCCATTCATACAACTAATATGGCCATGAGGCACTGATGTGTTGAACAGTAAACACCACACAACATACCCTTAAGAACTGTGGCTTAAAAGATTTCTTATTTTCCATCACACGGTTCCAGCTTTCGATGAATAAATATCAGGTCCTGCTTGCACTAACGTCCATGGGAGTTTACATGGGTTTAAATGAGAGTAATAGAAGTTGCTGGTTTATAAGCATATTTTATAAAAATGATAGTTATCATGCATTATGGAGTTAAATGGTAACACTGGGTAGCTATGTGAGGGGAAAAAAATTTCTGATACAAGCCAGCTACAACAGCCAATTCAGATTGAGAGTATACAATCAACATTTGGGCAAGGGAGGCCATGCATACTCCAACAAATGAGGGCTTGAAATATGGAATAAATTCTTACTATATTCTCTAAAAACCAAAAATTGAGATACCCATGCAGGGAAATGCTGTGACCTGTGTGATACAGGAGATACTTTAGATGAATATGGCAACTCGTTTGGGCTTAATATCTATCAACAGGGTCAGCTCACTCACACCTTCACCAGCGTGATCTTTGAGTAAACTTATATATACATGCATATAAAGAGAGATGCACACATCAAACCCCCAGGACTAACTGTTGAGAAGATGCAGAAAATGAGGAGGGTTTGAGTAGATGAGGGGGAAGAGGAATTACATGTATCACCTTCCATACAGGACCACAAGAAGTCAAATCTTGTCCCTTTATCATCATTGGTGCAGTTTTCATCTGCCACATGCTTAAATATGTCAATCTCTTTAATCAAAGTCAGTGTGAAGCACATAGGTTAGGATTGAATCCAGTCTTCATAGAATTTTAGTGACCCTTCTAATCTTTTTCAATCAAAATATCTTGTGACATTTGGCTACAGTATATCACACCTGACACCAAGCAAATTGTTATGTGGTAATTTAACACATGGTCTTGCAGGACTCTTCATGGATCAGAACTCATACCTTGATTATCCTTTTGCAATGGTGTGAGAAATAAACAGTTGGTTAACCTGGGGCCTTTGAGAAGGGATGGATTTAGGCACTATTCCTACCATATTTTATATTGATATTCTGTAAAATTCTTCCCTTAATAAACAAATATTAAATGTTGCTCATTCATCTGATGAAATCCACACACTGTTTGACTGCAATGCTATTTCTTATATGCCATCTACCTCCTTTGCCACATCCCCACCATTCCTTTGAATCTTCTCCAGATCCAGTGGCTGTTGATTTTACATTCTTCTCTGGGCTGTTAATGAGTATATTGATTAATACTGGCTCCGGTATCAATCCCTGTGGGAGACCAATTGATACTTCTCTCTCTTTTGACACAAAGCCATTGATGATAAGTCATTGGCTCCTAGCTGTTGGATAGATTTTTGTCTACCTTATTGTGTCATTATGCAGGCTATGCAACTCCAGCTTTTCTATTGAGTTCGTGTGTAGAACAAAACTAACAATTTACTAAAAATCCAACTATGTTATGTCTGCCTTAATTAATTAATTTCTCAGTATAATTGGGCCTGAGCTTCCTTTCACAGAGCTGTACCAGCTGTTACATGGTTCAACAAAATCTTGGCCATTTCTGTCAGGTTTGTTTCCACAGAATCATGGGATAATTTAGGATGGAAGGTCATCTGGCCCAACCCTTGGCTCAAAACAGGTTCTATTAGATCAGATTGGTCATGGCAGTGTCCAGGCAAGTCTGGAACACCTCCAGTGGTGTGGCTACACAGGCTCTCTGGCCAATGTGACCATTTTCATTTCCATGGTAAAAAACCCCACCCTTACTAGTATTTCATATTCCTTCTATTGTTCCAATTTGTGTCCATTGCCTCCTGTCTCATTGCTGTGCACTTCCAAGAGGCATCTCACTGCACCTTCTCTGTACCAGGCAGCTGCAGGAGGCAGTACAATCTCCCCTTTATCTTCTGCAGGCTGAGAAAGTCCAAGCCCCTCAGGTTCTCCAGCACTCAACAAGACTTGTGTCCTGTCTGGGATTTGCTCCAGTATGTCCAGCATGCTGTAACTGGGAACCCCAAGCTGGACACGTGGCCTCAGCAGTGCCAAACAGAGGGGAGAACACCCCCAGACCAGCTGGCTGCTCACCCAGAAACACATCCCAGGATGGGGTTGAGTTTCCTGGCTGCTTCCCAGGCTGCTTTGCATTTGGTTTTGCTGAACCTCATGAAGGTCCTGCCAGCCCTTTGTCCAGCCTGTCCAGGCCCTTGGTGCCATCTGGCACAGGGATTGCTCCCCACAGTGTTTGGTGTCACCTACAGGTTTGCTGAGCAGGCACCTCATCCCATCTCGGGGCTGGTGATGAAGGAATTAAGCAGCACCGGACCCTGCTCTGGTCCCCAGGGGATGCAGCTCCTTACTGCTCATCCTTAGAAGCATGAGGGCTCATTGGTCCCTCACAAGGGTGAGAATTCATGGCATGAGCCAGGCACAGTGGAAGGAGATCTTGGCTCCCTGCCATTGGCACAGGAATGAGGAACTGTGACCCTGAGCTGAGAGCACCCAGCTCTGCCCAGAGAGCTGGGGTGAGGCTGGCAGCTGGGTCTCAGAGCAGCCAGGTACTTCAGGGGAGGCAAAACTACCTCTGACTTGAAGGGCAGATTCAGTACCAAAACTACTTAGAGAACCTGTGATTCTTTAGATTGGGCTTTTCATGGCAGTACCACACTCCAGTTGCAGCTGGTGGGCAACAGATGCAGCAGAGCCTGATTCCCTCTGTCAAAGGCAGTAGGACAAACCAGGCTTGTCAGTGCTAGGGACTAAGTTCCTATTTCAAATTTTAGTGGACCCATCAACATTGGAACAGTGGAATGGACTCCTCAGATCAAAGAACCAGCCAGGACATCCCTGCTGTGCACTGTGAGTGCCAGCTTCCTCCTGGACCTGTCACCTTATCAAGCACACTCAGCACAGCTTACGTAAATATTTGCTCACTTTGGAGCAAATACTCCTTTTGCAACCACCTTCCTAAGCAATGGGGATGTGGGAAAAGAGCCCCTTCTTAATGCCTCTGACATGATAAACATTCAGCTCCAGTAACTGAGGCCTGGTACAGTCAGAGCCCTTACAGGGGAGGAGTGCTTAAGCAAATTATATCTCGATGGAATCAATAGGACTTTGGCACTTGCTGAATGTTTAAGCACGTGCTGAAGTGTTTACTATTCAGCCCCTCATTTAGTTCCCATTTAATTAAACAGAATCAGATTCTCACAGAAGTAAATCACTGGAGTTTATCCCAAAGGAGTCTTCCCAGTTTGCAATAATTGAAGAGTTGATCTAATGTCCCAAGTCTACAGCTTTTTTTTAAACATCCAGGTGTCTGTCTGTCTGTCTAGCTACCTAACATATGCTATTTTTACCTCCTAAATGATAAACTATTCAAAGGAGAGATGCTGTCAGAAGCAGCCAAGAGGGACACAGGTTTCCTCAGCAACAAATGAAGTTCTGAGCCTTTGGTAAATGAAATGAAACTTTTCTGATATTATTGTTGTTCAAGTCTAAGCTGATACAAGCATCTCTGCTTCTCCTGATACAGGCAAGGATTTCTTTGGAAGTTTAGTGCTTCCACTCCAGATAAAAGCAAGTCATTTGCTGCTTTCATCATGTCACTACTAATTTCCAAACAGTCAAACCTGCTGCTAATTTATTTACTGAACACTGAAGCCCTGTTAGCAGGGGCTGCTACTGAAACTGCTTTCTGGCCTTCGGCTTTTGTTTGTTGACAGCCTGATTTCCCAGTAGGCCATTTCCACCTGTGTTTCTGTTGTTTTTAGTGCATGTCTTTCTTTCTTCTTCCCAGTGAGTGTCTCCCAAATGGCTCCTGAAGGCTTTTCTCATCTTCCCTCGCTCTCTCATCCCCTTCTCCCTCCCAGCTGCAAGGACTCTCAGCTCTGCTTTCAGTCATTCTGCAGTTAGTGGTTGTCTACACTGCTGAGCTCCCATGGGGCACTAATTTTTGTTTCAAGGACAAGATTCAAAAGAGTTTGCTACACACAGGTTGCAGGGTGCACCTTCAGATGTGCCTTCAAATAGACTTTGGAGATTTGAATATATGAGCTTCTGAAAATCAGTTTTTAAATTGCAAGGGAGGCCCATTAAGTGCTGTAAAAAATTTTTTTTGCTTTTCTATTTTAAAAGCTGCATTAAAAAAAAGTGAATATTTTTTTCCTTCCTTTCTCCCATGACATTGGGTGGAAATAGAAATTAGGAGACTGCCATTTCCCTTTAACTTCATGCATATCAAAGGCAGAGAGATGACAGGATAAAATGATTCAGAGAGTGGCCAGCATACTCAGTGTCTGGAGGAGCCAGTGAAGAAAAATATTGAGATGTTTCAGTGGTTTCTTTGCAACAAGTCAGTGTGCCAGGAACTTTATGTGTGTAAGAAAGGTTCTAAGACAATTTCTATGAATAGAAAAATTCAGAGGCTGCACAGCTCTAAGCATCTTTATCTTAAGATGTTATTTTAATTTTGCATTTCTTGATACTCCCTTCATTTCATATGTAACTTTTAGTTTACACTTACTTTATGTCAACCCCAGCAATGTGTAAATCTTGCTCAGGTGCATTATGAGAGGACTCACAACTGCTGGTACACTGAGTTTCAAAAATTCTCCTTTGCTTGCATGTTAAATTCAAGTGGGATTTTATGCCTCAGTTTTGAAGACTTGGTTTCTAATGAAGTCCAGAAAACTCAATACAACCACTTATCTTTTGGTTTAAGCTTGGAGTTGCAAACTGGGGGAGTCTTCTGGTTAAAACTGCTGGGCCCTTGATTTCTCAAACTGGATGTTCATATCTAGTCAGTACCTCAGATTTTAGTTTTTCTACTTTGCCTCAGTTTCTCACTTTTAAAACTGAGGTGGTAAGACTGTCCTGCTCCAAACAGGCACTGTGAAATTGTTCAGAAACAAATATTGGTGGGGGAATTTTCAAAACATCACTGGGGCAAAGTTCAGGGAGTGAAGCTCTGATGGTCAGTGCTGTGCCTGGAGGCCACCCCTGCACACACAGCCAGAGCCTCAGCACTGCAGCTACAATCTACTGACCTTGAGTGAGTCTCTCAGCTGCTGTGCCTCTCCATTTCCCAATAATATTGCAATAAGACTAATATTTACTTTCCTCACATCCACATAGTAGTCAGAATGAATTAATGTTTATAAAGGACTTGGGAGTCCTTGGATGAATGGTCCCATAGAAGTGCTAAGCAGAGCGTGCATTGTCATTTTCTTGTAGATAAATACATATCATTTACATGGCTGTTCACACAAGCATATGCAATGTCTCATCTCAGTGCACTCAGAGTAGCACAGGATATAAGAACAAACCCAACAGTGCTTGACAATTCATGTCATTTTGCTTTGAAATGAGTATATTTTCTGTGAGAACAGAGCTTATCATGTAATCTCCAACGAAAGTTATGTTCTGCCTTTTTACAGTTGCCATGATGCAAATGTCATTTGTACTCTCCTTCTTTATGAAAGTTAACAGTTATTTAAGAGATCAAAGTTAATTATCACTAAGGAGATCGTTTTTACCTATCAACCCACTTTTGTAACCCCACTATCACAAGTAGAAGCTTTATGCTAATCAGTTTTCTAATTTCCATAAATTACTGATAGAATTACTTTTTTTTTTCCCAGCATGAAAGTAGATCTGTTGGTGAAAGCTCTTGAGAGGTAAAGAGAGAGAGAGAAAACGAGGTAAGGTGCATTTTCAAGGGTTTACCACCTGAATGTGGCTCCAAGAAAATAAAATCCAAATCATTAGTTTCATCACACCACAAAACTTGTAGATGCTGCAGCTTCCCTGCACTGCAGAAATCTGATGCACACACATTGTTTCAATTTAACATGGTGATAGAATGGAATTGAACGTGAGGATCACCGTGTGACCCTATTACAGGTGAAGTGTCTCTATTAGAGCTGCAGAGACAGCATGCCAGAGGAGCTGAAATGTGTTGATAGAAACAAACAGATATACCTGTTTAAAAGCAGCAGTCAGAGACTCTGCAGTGTGATCCAAGCATGTTCTGCTGGAGAGGGCACAATAGTCTATCCTAGGGGAAGATGATATTAAGAAAGAAACCCTTTCCACTCCATCACAGCCCTTGCCAAATGGAAGCTGCTGCTGCTGGTGAAGTTGTTCCTGCTATGACTGACAGCTGCTGCAAAATAACCTCAGCTACAGCATGGAAGGAACAGCAAGAACTCAAAATGAAACAGATGCGGATATTTTGGGTATCCCCTTGGTCTAAAAGTTGAGCAAAATAATTGCTTAGTAATTAACAAGCTTGTTGCTATGCTGCTACAGCCTTTTAGACTGATGCTGATAAGCTCCAACATAAGTTAAATCCTCTCCAACGCAGAGTCTACAGCCTGAAGTTGTATCCATGCCTCACCTGAACCCCTCCATACTTGTGGAGCTTCATTTGGAGTTGGTAACAGAGCAGTTCACCTCCCAGTGGGCATCAGCAGATTTCTGTTTGACCACTTTTCCCTAGAGAAGGAGGGGCCTGCGTTGTCATTCTGATCACACTGAAGTGCCAGTGTCTCCTGTCCTTGCTCTGTAGCTGTGGCAGTTTCTGCAGCAGCGTTTTTAACCCAGCTGAAGAGTCCAGCTCTTGCTCTGCCAGGTGCCTGAAGCACTTTCCTTGTCCAGGAAGGAGCTGGCAGCAAGGCCAAGCCCAGAGAGCCCAGTGGCAGGAGCAGTGCCACATCCCCTCTCTCTGCCACGGGCACCCCACATCCCCCAGGGCACTGTCTGGGCAGCCCCACAGCCCCAAAAGGCTCCAGAGCTAAATGCAAGGGACACCTGAAAGCACCCCGGGAACAAGCAGCCACAAAGGAGTGTGAAAGGACCTGAGCTTCCCCCTGGCTGTGAGGTTTTGTGTCACTGCTTAGAGAAAAGCAACACAAAACTGTATTCTCTCCTGGTTTTTCATTCCTCGACCTTCACCTCTCCGTCACGCACGCACCTATTTCTCTTCAAACACAGGAGCCACCCCATTGAAGTCAGCAGGACTCTGCTGGTGCTTCAAGCCAAGCATGCATATGCCTGGATCCAGTTGATATTTACAGAAGGCTCCTTTTGAATTGGCTTTTGATTATACCACCTGTGTCAGAGGGTTGTTCCTTATTGCATTTGTGGACAGCGGGATCAGTGTGGCTTGTTTCCATGTGAGAAAGATGGCAAAAGATTGCAAATATAACCTTTAACATTACAGACCTTTTTTAACTGTCATGTAGTGCACTGAACGGTGTATTTGTGGTTGAAAGGGAACATAAACTATGATGCAGAACACTAAAGGATTGAGAAAATGTAACCTTTGAGCGGGTGGTTTGGGTTTTATTATCCCATTTATTTATTCTGCTGGATATCTGTAGGATAATATGATCAATGAGTTGGAATCCTTCTTGTTTCTACCAACAACAAATCAAACCATTAATAGGCCAATAAAACCCTGGGATTTGGAGAGAGGGGAGGAGGGGAAGTAATTGCATTGTTCTGATGCTAACGAGGCACATCTATCTTGAAATAACTGATTAAAGCTGGTGTTGACACAAGGCCTTTGCACAAAAAAAGCTCAGAACAAGGTGTGTAGTGCTGGGTAGTGCAGGGGTCCCAGTGGCAGCTCTGTGTTTTCTGCATGTGCTGTGCAAGTGGGATGTGAGAAACACCTGTCTGGGGAGAATTCATCCTGCTTAACCCTCTCTGTGCCCCACGGGGACAGGGCTGGCAGTGCAGAGAGACAGGAGCACACAGGGTTCACAGGGCACGTTGTGTGGCTGATAAATAGTTCCACAGCTGTGTGATTGCATAATGATAGCCACATTCATTCACCTGCCTATCAAAAGCAATGCATTAAAGTTTGAGCTCTCTTCCCCTGGGTCCACGGAGAGACATTTGAGTGTTAGCTTATAGTCTTTAACATTCCTCCTAGCAGTGGGCTAAGTGCAGTGGGGTTAAACAGAGACCCTTTTGCTTAGTAATCCATTAGCTAATGGGTGTGTAAGCCCATCAATTTGCTGTTTATTCCCTAACCCCATTAGGGTACACCTGCTGTGCATAAAAAATACACCTGACAAATCAGAGTGATAGTTGAAATAAAATAAATATCAAGTGTTGTTATAGCTGATCCATAG
This sequence comes from Chaetops frenatus, assembly GCA_013400775.1. Classification (NCBI taxonomy): domain Eukaryota; kingdom Metazoa; phylum Chordata; class Aves; order Passeriformes; family Picathartidae; genus Chaetops; species Chaetops frenatus. The sequence goes on from VZTR01014594.1 coordinate 1,224,138, forward strand.
TGTTTAAGGCAGAAAGGGCATAACAGTGATTTGTGATGGCAGAGCAAAATAGCTCGTGCTGGCTCATGGTAGCTCAAGCAGGTTGAAATAAATCCCCCTGCTATCACCTGTAGGCTCCAGCACTGGGCTGCCTCTTTCCCCAGCCCCACAGGCCCCTCCAGAGGGCTGGAGTTCACCTTCAAACGCCATCTCCAAGCTCCTTCTGCAGAGCCACAGTGCTGCTAAGTGATAAATTAATTATTTGGGGGAGGGAGGGTGAGAGCTCACAGGCTGCTCTCCTGCGAAGGCAGCCAGAAGCTTCAAATCTGTCTCCAATACCAGGCCATTTGTTTTGTCACTTCATGGGCTTTATTTATTTATTTATCTCCCAGCTCACCCTGTGATTAAAACTGTTGAAACAGCTGTTAGCTGGTAGCAACTTTCCTGGTGCTGTTTCCTGCTGTCAGTCAGGGGCTGTGGCAGTGATGGGAGCTGCCCTGAGCTGCTCCCCTGGGCCAGGGCCAGGAGCATTCCCAGCCACCCCTGTCTCCATCCCCTGGGGTCTGCAGCAGCTCCACTGCTCAAGGAGAAACCACAGCAATGAACCTGTGTAATTCGCTGCCAAAAAGTGTTACTGAAATGAAGATATTATCAGAAAATGGATTGAAACAGGGTTTTTATTTAAAAATTTTTTAAAAAAAGATCACCATCACCACAGACTGGAGAGAGTGGTGACAGTAAGATGAGCAAGGTGGCTCAAGGTGGTTGGTCCAGTGTGGAAAATTCCTTGGAGAAAATGAATGGGCTTTGAATGAGCCAGGATTGGGCTTCATGGAGAGGGGCTGGATGCCCTCTGCTCTCAGGGTGCTGAGCAGCCAGGCCAGGGAGGGCAGGTGGAGAACACATAGGCAGGGGGTGGAGAAACCTTGCAATCTCTGTGATGGGGAAATATGCCTAGAAAGCCTCTCAAGCTGAGGAAAGCTGAGGACCAGGTCTCTCATGTCAGGGCACATGGTGTAACCTCAGGTGTGCAGGAGGCCGTGACCACAAACACTTCTGCTGCTCAGGAAAACAAAAGCACAGGTTTTCTGCAATCCCCCAGGCACCTCAGGACTGGCAGTGCTGGCTGGGACAGGTCCACTCATGGCTGCTAAACCACAGCTGAGCAAGTTGAAAAGCTCAAATTGTAGTTAAAAAACAAAAAGAGTGTGAGTGAGAAAGAGAGACCAGGTCAACCCAGCCCTGCAGTGCAGCCAGTGAATTGCCAAAACAGTCTGTGTTAAGGTGATGGAGAGAGAGTTTGGGAATCTGGCTTGGGTTGCCTGAACTAGATTGCAAGTGCTGCTGATCCACTAAGGAGCAGTGATAAAATGAACAAAGCAAGTCATTGCTCTTGGCTTGCATTATCCACAGGCTTTGGCATTTTCCAGCCGAGTGCCTGCCTCTGCCTTCCTGGCCCACTGCTGCTATTACTTTTACATCATGACTGTCAAGGAGTGTATCATTCATAACATCCCTATCACAGAGAGATTCCTTTTTAAATGCTTGGGGAGATGGAGGGCTACAAACCCTGGGAAATCAGCTATACCTAATATATTATGTAGAAGTTCTGTAATCATTATTGAACTAAAGTGCATTGAGTAAGTGGATAAAATCAGTCCCACTGTAGCATAAGTCTCCAGAGATCACAGATAAAAATGCCTCGCACTTAAGCAGAAAAAGGTAACAAAATATTTCCAGTCCCAGCAACAGCATTTTCCCCTTTATATAAATAGGGAACCCTCAGGAGAAGGCAATGATGCAGCAGAGGTTGAAGGCAAAGTTAATGGTGGCGAGGTGGGGGAGCGAGGCAGTGCCTGGGGCAGGCTGGGTGAGCAGTGTCAGCAAAGCTCCATGGAAAAGAGGCAGAAGGCAGAGCCCTCCCTGGCAGGGCTGGTGGGCAGGGAGGCAGTGGGCAGCACCCTGCAAACTGGGGGGGGCACAGAGTGGGTCTGGCAGGGAGTGGAAGTGAAACATCTCTGCTCCCTTTTCCTCTAGACCCTGCAGAAAAGTCATTTTTTATGACCACAGACACCTCGGGCCTTGCTTCCCACGGCTCTCACAGTTTCCCACCTGAACACATGCAGGGGCACAAACAGAGGCATTTTTGTGCCTCCTGTGCCAAGGTCTGGCCTGAGCTGCTGCCCCCCTGCAGGGAGCCACTGAGGCATCCTCAGTGGTGGATTATCCCAAATTGCTCCCAGCCAGGTAGCAGAGCCCCTGGAGAGCTTGTACAGACCTGCAGCATCATCAGTCCTTCCCTTTTTCCTGCACTTGGCCAAGGGCTGCCAGGCTGCAGTGAATCACCATGGCACGGTGACACTCTCTTGCAAACCAGCTAAAGCTCTTGTAAAGCTCACCCTAGAAGATGTATTTAGACCTGAATAAATGTGGGAAAGTTAGGGATTCATACTATTTAACAAAAAAACCCCCCAAAACGGAGTGATTTCATTCCCTTATACAAAGCAGAGTAAAGTTGGACTGGCATATACAGAACAGTTTATTATATGTTTCTGGAAAGCATTAAATTATCCTCTAAATCAGTTTTTCATTGAGTTCTTCAAATGTACATACACATTAGTGATGAAGTTTGGGCTTTTCATTGGAAATAAGGGAGGAAATATGTGTTAGGCCACTGTATTTGTTATTCCTCTTGTAGGCCCACACAAAATCAAGCCACCTAGAGCTGCAGTCCCTGCTGTTAGGCTGTGACCTGGGTAGTCATTGGCATTTGTGTCCTAGAATTACTTTAATAAAGTTTTCTAAGATGTGTGCTCTTCTCACAGCCTGCCAATCACGTTGGAGCAGTGCCATGAGCTCTGGTCCAGCTCTATCCTCAAGGGCACCAAGAGGAGGAAGAGTGAAGAGGGCTGTGGAGTTGGAACTATTACTTATTTATCTAAAATATTGACTTGACCTCCCTACTGAAATATCAGCATTAGATGCAGGGGAAGAGGTTTGCCAGAGCCAGCACCTGCTGGGAAGTAGAGGAAACAGAGATGTCAAATGGGACCCAAATCAGTCATTATTTCATTGAGGCAATGGTGCTGGGGCAGGCAGGAGGTGGCAAATGACAGGAAGGGGTTCAATGAGTGGGTGAACAAGGAGGCACTGACCAGCTGAGCAAGAGTCTCAGGGAACTCAGTGTCAGGTGCTCAGTATCTCTGAGGAGTGGCCTTATTGTATTTAGTGGGCTTGAAATGTTCACTGCTAGGGTTTGCACTTTTTTATCATTAGTACAGTGATAATTGTGTTTGTGAAGGGAGAAGAAGAGAGCAAGCATTACAGAGTGATGCTTCTGTAATGTTGCTGTGGATGGGGAATGTGGTTTTTGCTACAGCACTTCCCAAAATTTCTGTCCTGTGGAGTTGAAGGAGCCTGGAGCTGAGCTGGGGGCCAGGGACTCTGTGGGAGGCTCCAACCCATCTGTGGCACAGCAGCACAATGTGAATATTTGCAAGAGGACTGGGGAGCAAGGGGCAGTAAACAGGAAGGAGCTCAGGAAATCAAGTGAATAACATCAAATGTGTCTTCAGCTGCCTCATGCAATGACAGAAGATACAAGGGCTGTGGTGCTAAGCAGAGTTACATAAATGATTACACAACACAGCTGTGGCAAGGGCCTGGAGACTCTGAAGGGAATAAGCAGAAACACAGACAAGGCCACAAAACCAACAGTGAAGGCACCTCATCATGCCGAGGTTTCTTTCATAAAAAATTAGAGACATGTCCACACAAAATTACAGCCAATCCCACTGCCAGGGGCAGACCATTCAGTCAAAGTGATTACAGTGGCTAAAAAAAGGAAAGAAGCCACTAGGTTAGTGGGGAGCAGTAAGTCACTTTGTTATAGCCCTTATGCCACATCTCCCTGTGTGATGACAGAGGACACTCCCCTCCCTTTGGGCACAGGAGCCCCACGTGTCTCACTCAGCCACACCTGGATGTGCACCCTGCACCTCATGCTTTGGGCTTTGAGGGTTTTCTTCTGGCACCAGAAGAGCCTTTTCCCCTCTGTTGCAGTCCTGTCACCCAGCTGAGCTCAGGTTGGACTGTCAGAACACCGCTGGGGCTGGCCAGCAGAGACTCCCCAACATCTGAGCTTAGCAGCCTCCTGCCATCCTAACCCCTCCTTCTTGTTAAGTGTGGCTCAATTTAAATTTCAAACAAATCCATTGTCGCTGGATCCAGAAGGCTGAAGCAGAGCTCTTGTTCTGCTGCATTTATTAGAGGTTATACCACATCCTGAATTTAATCCCTCAGCCTGCTTTTCAGATACACTGACCCAACATCTTTGCAGTGAGCTGAGCACTTACAGAGCCCTCGGCTGCAGTGAGAGCTGCCAATATTCACACCATTTGAAAGAGAACCAGCAGAATTATCTCAGACAGAAAAAACAGATCTCTTGTGCTGACAGAATAAACACATTTGGGGTCTGACTTTGCCAACATCTCTTCTTTCTCTAACTACTGCTGGAGTGGATCTGCTAACATTTAAGAGACACCCAACACTTCACATTGCAAAAAGCCCCTTCCAGCTGCTTATGTTTTAGTAACTTCCTTTTTTAAAGTAAATTTTAATTTAAACTGAAACACCCACAATCCCTATTCCTTCCTGGAAGCCTTGCATTAGGTCTGGTGCTTAAAGATCTGTATGACAGAGAAATTCAGTGCCAGTGTGTCAGCCTTCCATATGCCAGAGGTAAAATTCCTCCTGGTCCTCTCCTGCCAGAGGGGTGCAGAGTGAAACAGAATGCCTAGAATCAATCTAGCAGCTGATAGATTTGTCATTTGGAAGGGTAGAAGAATGGAAACCCTTTGCAGGAGCTTCCTTCATGGCCAAGGAGCTCAGCACAGGCAGATGCAGCTCTTGGAGCTGGCCTTGAACAGTCACTGGACACCTGGAGGTGTTGACCATTGACTTCAGCAATACCAGAATGAAAACTCCCTGGGTGTCTGGCCCAGGGCAGGATGTGCCTGGTGCTCCATGGTCACTGTGTTTAGAGAGAGAGGCAGCTCCTGCAACTGAGCACCTAAAGCTAAATATGTCCCTGAAATCCACTCAAAAATAGATGTTGGTCCTTCAGGCAAACAGTAAACCAATGGAAATTATAAGATGAACAGAATGAACATTCAGCATTCTGAGTGAGGCTCCTTTGAAATCCATTAGAGACAGAGGAAAGGTGCTTCATCAGTGCACCAGCATTCACCACATTTCACTGTGTAATTCCATCAATTTTTGTCTCTCCCTAATCTCAGAAAGACAATCCAGTAGCCTCTGTCTTCTATTTTTTTTTTTTTCTCATCTACTGACTAGCAGAGGCAGAAAAATAAACACACAACTAGGAGCTGTATTCACAGACAGGAAGTAACTTTAATTAAATATTGTGAAAGTTGAAAAGTTTTTACAGCTTGAATTTCTGCAAAAAAATTATAACAATCTCTACAGTAGTTAGTTTCTCTAACAATAGAACTGTACAGTGTGTGTGTCTATTCAAAAAGATTTAGATAAGAAGGTGAAAGGTTAGTAGTTTCAGAGATGACTTCATTTTAGCTGCATCCTAGTACAACTGTGAGGAAATAGGCATTACTTTATGCAATCCAGTCATTGTGAAGCTTCACCTTTTTAAAACTGAAATCTGAATGTTTTCACTTAAAGCCATATTCTGTAAACAGCCGCATCTTTTACCTTGTAAAAGACAAAGGGTGGTGCAGGGGAGATTTTTTGATAAATTCCCATTCATCAGATCACAATAAATAGCTGCAACAAAACGGAATTATGCACATTGTCAAAGGCTCTTTGGACACTGGAGTAGAGACTGCAAATGTGACTAAAGTGGTGTCAGAATTGCTAGGACTGAGTGGAGCTCTACAAGAGTAATTGACGGTGTCACTGGACAAAATATGGCTTTAAATTTGATTACATTGCCGTGCTGTTGCTTATTATGTGAATTAGAATAATCGCTTGGAATACAGAGAAGCAATAAATTGATGTCTCTCACATTTTTTCCAGTTTTCTTTTCTTTTATTTTCTCACCATGAAAAAAAAAAAATCCTGTTTTTCTTTCCCTTCCCCCCAAAGATCACACTGTGACATTCTAGTGAAAACCATTGCAAAATTCATACAGGAAGCATGCACAGTTGCAGCATCGTTGTAAATGATTTCTTGCTCGACTAGAAAAAAGTTATATTGTTTTAAGGTAACAAAACAGTTCTTTTGTGCTTTTCAATTCCTTTTTTTTTTTTTTCTTAGAATGTTAGTGATGATTGACAGTTCTGGTGCACAGTACAATGTACAAGTGAAATGAATATGATTTGCATTGTTAAGGCATCCAATCTGCTGGTTTATATTTATGTGAAAGACAGAGAAATATACAAGCAGACTTAAGAAAGAAAGTATTTTCATTGAGTTCTATGAAGTTTCTCCCCATATTTAATGCACAAAAATGCGTCACTCCAAAGAGGAGAAATCCCATGCATATTAATAGAGTAAAACAGCATTAGTTTTTGTTAAGCCTCAAAAGCAAAGGATACATTTTTTTTAAAATCTACATAACTAAATGCTACAAGAATAATATGCTACTTTTTGCCATATATTGGAAAAAACTTCTTAACTTACAAATAATACAAAAATAGACAATGGCTTTTGGGTGGAAATTAAAAAAAAAAATGGAAGCATGGTTTTAAACAATACTAAAAAAACAACCCTATAAATGAAATGTATTAAAATCACATTTAAACAGCTAATACAACGGTGAATGACCAAACAAATCAGCACTTTTCACATAGCAAACATACACAATAAAATAAACTTGTAGGGGACAAAAAGCAATGTACAAATTCCAAAGATAAATACATTATTTATATGGATATTTTACAAAATCCCCCGTAAAACAAACAAACAAAAAACAGAAACAAAAAGCTTTTTTTTCTTTAATTAATTTGCAAGTATGTGCAAGCTAAAGGTAGTGAGCTCTTTTTGCAAAATATGCAGTAAAATTCTTTTTTTTTTCTTTTTGTGATATTGAAAAACTGTCTTAAGACATTAAAATGTATAAATAGAACAACAACTTTGGCAAAAAATCACAAAAAATCTACAGTATTTATAACTACATACAAAACACAACAGCAAAGAAAAAATATCAGGTAATGCATCTTTCAGAGCTTTGCTGCCTCTTTGACTAATAGTTTTTAAGAACACTTCCCAGATAATGATAGCAAAATTTTTTTGTCATAAAACAGAAGCTATGGTTCTGATTTGAAGCCCCCCCCCCACCTCCAAACTCGTGTTTGACTACTCAAAAGCAGTTCCCTGTCCTGGATAGGGCGTGGTACGAACTGGGAGGGTCGACTGATACAGCAACGATGCCAGTGGGAGCTTGGGCCGGGAGAGATTTTGGGTGGGGAGGGTGCAAACCCTGCCTGAGGCTGTGCCCATCCTGCCCCAGCAGAAGCAGCAGGGCAGGGGGAGAGGGAGACCCCCCCAGGGATGGCCCAGTCTGTGCCCCCCGTGCCAACTCCGAGGGGCAGAGCCCAGGTGAGGCTGTGCCTGGGGAAGGGGAGCGCTGGGAGGGTCTGAGATATCCCCCCAAGAGAGGGGTCTGTGCTCACCCCCTCCTGCAGCTCAGGCACTGCGTTTGCCCTTCCAGAGGAAATCTATTTGATATTTCCATCCTTACCTTCCCTTCTGCCAGCTTCTTGCCAGGGAAGGTTGGACCTTAAGGTCCCCTTCCACCCCGGTGTTCAGGGATGAACTTCTCCTGTTGTATCATTTATACAATTTTTCAGTCTGATATTAAAGACAGAGGTCACTAATCCCACCCCTCACCCCGCCCTCATAATCCAAAAATATCAGCTTTCTAGGGAGTGATATCTATTTAATTAGAACATTAAAGATGTGTCACATCAGCGAGTCACCACTGGATAAGCAACGTATATGAGCCGACCCTTAATTAAATGGCCATCATTCTTCTATGAAAAACTAACTGGCACTTCTATTCTGTCCCATACAGACTTGTATGTAAATGACACCACTTTATTTTTCTTTACACAGCTTTTAAAAAAAAAAAATCATAAATTAAAAATGTGGAGTTCCATCTCTAGTGTCCCTTGTGTAATTGTATGATTTATAAAAGACAAATGGTGTTGAGTTAAATCAAGCCTTATAAAAAAAAAAGAAAACAGAAGGAAATAAAAGCAAGCCCCCACTCCCTGAAAAAAAAAAAAAGTGGATTTTCTATCAACATACAATAAATATATCTCCCAGGTATTTGGGATGGACAACTCGAATCAACACCTTGCAATTATGGATTGTTAATTTTTCAGTATTTGCAAGGATGGTGATTTTTGTTTTGTTTAAAAATCTGCAGTTATTGTAAGATCCTTCTTTATTTCTTTTTTATTTTTAAAAAGGCCTGAGTAAAAAGTTCCACTCTGGGACTTGTATCAGATTCTCTCTGAAGCAGAATTCAACCTCTTCATTAATAAAATTCTTCAAGGCAATTCTTTCACATGGGGGGGACAATCATGCCAGATATAGCTGTTGGAAGGAAAGGGGGGGGGGGG
>VZTR01014594.1:1232730-1256307 GCA_013400775.1 Chaetops frenatus
AGTTAATTTTCTGCATTATTAAGCAACTTTTTAAATCCTCAGAGCTTTAAACATTTATTAGCAACATGGTCAGACGTACTTTGAGTTAAATTTATATATAAGTATCACTCATAAGAGACAAGTATGTACACAATAATCATGAGATGTTTCCCTCTGACTGGGAAATGATTCAAACTGCAATTAACTTTGCTGAAATTACTGATTTTCTTGTAGAAAAAGTGTCCTTCTCCAGTATCAGTATCAGAACTGAACTTCTTTTTCTGCTTTTAGTTTCAAAATCCCAAAATGCTCAGGTGGCTTCGACTCCACCCAGCCATTGGGTGGAAACATTCTGTTTCTCTTTTAAAAGCAAAGCAGGGATTTGCACCAAATTAGGGGAAACAGCTGGAGTTGCACAGGGCAGCAGCACCGGCCCTGTCCCTTCAGTGGCACTCTGGCACGGGTCACTCCCCTGTGCCAGCCCTGCCCAAGGCCACTGCTCACCCCTGGGACGTGTGTATGCACTGCCAGCTGCAAGGATTTAAACTCTCAAATCCAATTTTGAAATTGAAACACGTGGGTTAACTCCTGGCTTAGCAGACCAGCATCTTATTCCACTTGTAGCAGACACTATCAACTACACCAAACGAGTGGTAGGTGAATGTTCATTTCGGATGTTTTCTCTTTTGCTGGCTAAGCTGAATCATCAGCATTTCTTTATTATGCTTCCTACCTCATTTTCTATGTAACCATCACCTCTCAGCACATTTATGAGAAGCCAACAGGGACGGTTTTGCACATGAGGTGACCCTCAGCTTGATCTCCCTCTATTTCCAGAGAACCCAGATCAGACATCCCAAGTGTCCCAGTGACACTCTGTGAGCAGGCACATCATTACAGGGGGGAGTCATGGCAGTTTATGATGCAAACTGTAAAAACAACGTGTCCCTAAAATGCCATTGTACAGTTGTTTTCCGAAAGATAGAAAACAGATTCGCCTTCAGGTTGGTGGCACTTCCCAGGAACGTGATTTAAATGCTGCCTGCCATTCCAGACATCTGGACATGTAATTTCTTAAGGAAGGACTCAACCCTCTGACTGGTGCTGATTCATTGTGCTTTAATTACAGCTGCAATTATTTGATAAGGACAGAGCCAAAGTAAAAGACTCACAGATTTGGGGTTGGAGGGGGAGAGGAGGGAAATGTTTTCTGCACAAACACCACCATATGTGCAAGAATTACAAGTCTAATCAGCAAGGGGAGAACAGCTCGAGTAAACTGCACTGATTAAATGAAATAAAATGAGGGGAGAAGGGGAGAATGCAAAACACATCCAACATGTTTGCAACAGGCCACCCTCAGAGGTGGCACACTGCAACAGCATTTCAATTATTGGAATTTATCTTCTGGAATCACTGCACTGATTTTGTCCCCCCACATAAGAGTTCTTCAAGGAGCTGAGAGTGAGGATAAAAGGGATAGAAAGGTCAGTTAAGTTGCTTTAAGTCCTACAGAAAGACACTGAAGTGAGAAGCATAGAGGACACTTTAGGAGAAGGTGATGTTTTGCTTTTGAAAATGGATCTTTTCTTCCGAGAATATCAAGATACTATTCCAACAAAAAATTCTCAATCTGAATGATTCATCAGAAGCAAATCAATTTCACCAATAAGTAGTCAAGAATTGTGTCTTTTGGCTCACGACAGCTGTCTACCCTGGGTAGGAGCCCAAAAAAGGTGAGATAATTGCAATTCTTCCCTTCATGATTTAGACATTTCCCTGTGGTTACAGATCAGCCATGCACCTTCTGCTGTTGGAAACAAATGGCACACAGGCAGATCTTAGCGCATTTTTTCAAAGCATTATTGTTTTTGAAGAGCTCTGAAATTCTGAATTAAATTACAAGGCAAATGATATCTTTTCTGCCTAAAAGCTTTGATATATCCATTCTTTCCAAGACTTCATTTAGATCGCTCCACTTTTATTCCATAAGTGCTACATCTAGTCATGCAAATTCTCTCAGCTGTAGCCTGTTATTGATCCTGAAAACAGAGATATCAGTGGGAAACAGTGTAGGTATGAGATCACACCACCTCCAAAAAGGGAGGGCAGAGAATAGGAAAGCTCCCACCAATGCCCTTTATTTCTTCTATCATATACTAATTTGTATTTGCTGCCAGCAAATTACAGAAATAATGTATTTGGGGTTTTACAAAATTGCATGGCAAAGAGAACAACAGGTAAGTCTGGCTGCTGTTTCAGTCAGTTCTGCTGATATCTAAGCTACATAAGGAAAGCTTGATTGCTTTCTGATGTATCCAGAAGCCCAAGAGAGATAAGACAGCCTCCTTATACATGGTTGTTTATTTAAGCATTAAGGCACAACAGGCAGTGCATCTCTGGGTGATTATTACAAGCCTCAGGTGGTGTCAGAAGGCACAGGACCAAAGGCTGTGTGTCTTTAGCTCACCAAGAAGTTCAGTGATGACCTACAAATGAACCATCTCTTGGTGTCTCTTTCCTATTATGAAAACTAAAATGCTAAATAAAAATTAGGGGAAACGCTCAGATCTGTGTGGTTTCTGGGCATTACAAATGTGGAGGTGACATAATGAGGAGGAATCAGACAGCTCCAGTTGTGCCTGGCACTCTCAGCTCATTCCATATTTGCTTTTCATGACAGAATACATGGAATCTGAGCATTCTGTGTCTTGTGAAAGGAGAAAGAGTGCCTGAAAAAGGTTTCTCTTGTTACTCATGTTTTCTCTTTATCCACAACAGCAAGATGGGACAAGGTGAAGAGAGGAAAAAAACATTAACATGTTCAAAAGTTTCGGGTTTTTTTTTTCAGATGGGAAATATTTTTAGCTGTTGTTTTTAAAATTTGAAGCCTGTCAGCACTGCCAATTCTTTTAAATGTTCAAAACCAAATCTCCTAAATGCTGTAGTTCACCTGAAAATTTTGTTTTGTCTTATTCCTGACACAGTTTGTATTTATAACAAAGTCCTAACTGAAGGTACCCAAATTTTGCTTATTAGTTCCTAGGAAATTTGCAGTTTCTGCACAGTTTTGTGTGTGTGTGCACCTTAAAGGATTTCTCCTCCCAGTTCACCAGTGTAACATGCACTGAGGACAAAGCTTTCCTTCAGGCACAATAGATCCAAGCTTTTATGAATGAATTCCTTCCATTCTGCTTGCATATAGATTTTCTTTTGACTGTTAATGGTGCTATCAGCATTTTGTCTTCAAGCCCAGAGTTTCTCTTTCTGAGGAGTGACACATGGAGTTTGTGCAACCATCCTGCTCTGCACATCTCCTCCTGAACCCAGCTTCAAAAAGGATGGATTTTATTCCTCACTCGATGCTCTTTGGATAATGTGCACAGGCTCATGGAAAGGACACAGATCTCAGGTCTGGGGGGAGCACAATGCACATCATGAAATCTTTCCCACCTCTGGCAGCCAGAGGCTGCATCTGCTTAAGGGAAGCCCTGGATCTAAGTGAGCATGAAAGTGCCTCTCTCAGCACAGTGATGTGCAGTGAGGGAATCACACGGGGAGGTTTAGGCACAGTGTTGTAAAACAGCCTGAGCCAAACAATGAGATGGGCAATGCTGGGCTTTGCAGCACCCTCAGTTTGACAAGATTTTGTCTGTCACTGCCTCACCTGCACCAACCCTTCAAACGGATTTAGATACTAATGCTGGAATACTTGAAATGAGAGGGGAAGGGATGCAGAAAAGGAGCAGCCCCTTGATAGCAACAGTTCAATAGGCTTTCCAAAAGGCCCTGCACCATTCCTGGAATTAATTGGCACGGGAGTACATTAATCAGTGGAAACTAATGTTTGCCCTGGTGTGAGTTAAAGTGGAAAAGGCTGCTGTTAGTTTGCAATGCATCTCCTGTTTACGACAGGGAGGGTTTGTGCCAGGCTCTGTAATGGTCTATTTGCTCTCAGTAGGATTTCTGCACAAGTGTACTATGACAAAGGACAAAAAGGAAGGGAAGATTGAGTGACGTACTTCAGGAGAAGGCCAGCCCCTGGAGAGACCCTGCAGTGGAGTACTTGCTAGAGTCCACAAAAGACTGGTCTGATAAAGGACGACAACAGGGAATAAGAGAGGAAAGAAAGAAAAAGGATGGTATTAGTAAGCTGAAATATTACTTGTGTTTATCAAAACAGTAGGTCTGTGCTTTTAAAGACACAGCCTCTCGATTCAGCAGTATTAGTTGAGTTAGAGATGGGGCGGTTGCCAAACACCTGCAGGGTACAAGGTGGGCTGGGGGTAGAGTCCAGTTACTCTTTACAGGAGGAAACTTTAGGACAGAGCCCACCAGGGATCCCCCACTGCCCTTGCTCCCCTGGGACAGCTCGGAGTCGCTGGAGCCTCGTGAGGCACCGCAAGCCCCGGGTTGGGAGCAGCCACCTCCTGAGAGCTCTGGGTCCCACCTACCTTGCAGGCTGTTGCCGTTGGTGCTGGTGCAGGTGGGAGGGGGGGAGGTTTGGGGTCTCACGACAGGAGCAAACGCACTCTTCTGTTTCACTGCTGAGACCATGTTGGCTGGTGAGAAGGAGAAAATCCCAGAGGAGCTGCTACAGTTGGAGGGGAGGCTAGTGGAGGAGGCCATTGTCGGACTTGATGGCACAACTGGAGGGAAGAAAGACCCCCCCAAAAAGGCATTCCTTAGTACTCGATCATAACAGGCTGCAGGAACAAGAGAATTCTCACTCTTGGATGCTCTCGATTTTTTTAGGACTGAACTGAGTGTTCAAAATGCAAATGTGCCACATGGGAAGTTCGGTCTTTAAACACAGATAGCCTTAAACCATTGTTTTACTATATAGTACAATAAATATCTTTGGTTCCTGTATTTACCGTCGAGCTTTTAAGCAAATTTCTCTTCATGAAAATGAAGCTAACTACTTTAATATTCAAAAGGCACTGCCATTTTTTCCCCTCTTATCCAACAACAGCAAAAAAAAAGGACCAAAAGTGACATCCCATACTTCCATTCTTTGTCCTGTTTAGAAACTGCTTCGATACACAAGTGGGCTGTGAATAATTACATATTATAGAGTAAAATTCTGATCATCTGGGCTTTGAATTATTATTTTATTTGCATTTATGTAGATAAAAATCACCCTATTTAGGTTCTTATTTGAGAAACTGATATCATATTTGTTAACACTGAGGAAATCAATTAATGGAAATTAAATGTTCAAAGTTTCACAGTCTGACAGATACAATCTTAGTCTGAAGTCACTCTGTGTCTGGAAGTACTTGCTAGGGGAGAGCAATCAAAGCACCTAAATTGAATTGCTACTATACAGCAATTAGTTTATTGATTTAATTAAGAATGCCACCTTTTAATTTTCAGGTCATGATTGAAGCATTTTCTGATTCAATGGATTAGACATTAGCAGAATGACAGATCTACCAGGAAAACCTCCCAAAATATAAATAGAATAGAGAACCAGAGCTAGGAAGTAATGTGCTATTCTAAAGAGGACTTCGTTCATAAATATGAAATAATACAGTGCTACAGTATTTTAAATGCATTACTGGCATCTGCTTCCAAAAGGAGATGTCTCATCAATCATGTTATATTATGAATTCAGAGTGTGCAGATTCTGTGACAGTAAATCCAACTTAATAAGTAAGGTACTTTGTAACATTACATGTTACATTATTATTAGACTACAAAAATAATCACTGGTTAGCAATTCCCAGGTTATAAGTACTAGTTATGTAGGTAAATAATTTGTTCTATATTTGCAGCAGATAAGAAGCCTTGGAGTTAATTATTTAATTCAGAGTTCCTATCCCTTTTTTGAGTCTGATGCAATTCAAAATAATTCATTGCTGCTATTACACCATTAACTTCAGATTTGCTGTGTAAACCTTGGTACCTTCAGCTGCTGGTTTGTCCTGTCCGTGCTACAGCCCCAGCCTATAAATCTGTTCATATGTCCAGACCTTCCATCCTGATTCTGCTGTCAGCTTTCTACTGATGTCAGTGGAATCCTTTATGCCTCACGAGCAATGTCAGAGGAATTGGGCAGGTCCTGCTCATTTAATTTTCTCATGTGACCAGGGACTACTGAGCTGAGTGAGCAGCTGCAGAAGAGGTTCATAGGCCTTACCAATAGAAATGTATTTATATTTAAACAGCTTACTAAACCTTTCAGATCAAAATGCAGAAAGTTACTCCTGCACATAAATATTTCCATGACTGGGACTGTAGACCATAAGCTCTTCATGCCATGGAATGTATGATTTGTATGACTTTCATTCTTGTGGCATTCACTGCACTGACACTAAAACACAAAATCTAAAAGCCTTTGTCACATTTTAGTGACTCAGTGAAGTCACAGTAACACTACTTAAAAAGCAAGTGGAATATAAACAATCAAACTTAGGCCCAGTAGTAATTTGTAATCTTTATAAAGGTTATGAACATATACTCTAACAAGAAACACTGTCCTCAAGTTCTGAGCAAATAATAAGGTACATTATGATACTTTCAGACTAAATAATGAGAGATTACTCTCTGTAAGCTCTCTTAAGACTCCCAAATAAAAAAAAATAATAATAATTAATAATAATAATATGAAAACTGAGAGGAGAATTTCTAGAAACACTAAGGTCTTCAAAGTGCATCAAAGATAAGTGCCTTGGAGAGTAGAGAAAAGACTGAGTTCTATTGCTAGTGCTCAAAATAGAAAATAAATATTGAGCATCACAGAAAATCTACCGCCCCCTTCTAATGAAAATGTGCATAATACAGAAAAGATATAAAATACTCACTGGCATAGGGAGAATTGGCAGCAGATCCATTCAGGAAGGTTGGAGAACCGCCTAAATTTGACATTCCAGCATTGCCATAGCCATTCATGCTTGTTGTGACAGAGTTGTAGTTTGTCTGCTGCGGGGTGGTGCTTGGCACGTAGCCATGAGGTGACACACTGCTGGAGTTGCGAGTGAAACCTTGTGTGGGGAGGGAACACAGGCAGAAACTGGAATTAGCCCCACAACAGCTTCCTACACAAACCAAAGGAGAGCTCAGTCCAGCCAGGCAGCACAGGGAGGGACAGGACTGACCCCCAGCACCACCAGGTACCCAAATTGGGCCCCCTCCCCGCCCAGGTCGCTGCAGGAGGAGGGAGCTGGAGCCTCCAGAGCCCCCCAGGCAATCCATGGATGCCCTGGAGCAAAGATCACCACGGGGTGTTAGAGGAACACTCGCTCTGAAAGGGCTGCTTGTAGGAAATGGAGTAAACATGACCTACATTTCCAAAGTGAGGAGTCCAGAGCCACTCAAGGTATGTTAAAAGCACGTGATTGTTGTTAACTCTTTTCTGATGTCACTGTCATTTAACACATCTCAGATGCTCACTGCACACTTCAGGAAATGTAGTGTATTTCTCCAGCTAGTGGGATATCCTTTGTATTTTTGACTTGGTCTGATCATTATGTTGGTGGGAAATGAGCATCGAATTTGACAGCAAGTTAAAATTTTAATCTCTACCTAATTCTGGAAATAACATTTTAGGAAACTCACATCCAAATATTTAAAAAGAAAGATTTCTTTCTAGAAGCATAGAAATACAAAAATGCATCTTCACTTCTAGAAGAAAAATTGACATTTTTTCTTTCTAATACACAGCATGAAATATTTCAATCTAAAAATAATTTTGTACTTTTTTAGTGTAATGCAAAATATTTTTGTCTGCTCTTCTAGAAAGAACCTCACACTAACACTTTCTCATTAAATTGTGTTTTAAGTTGGATAATATATAGAGCTGAGCAAAGGAGACGGCAAAATGCAAAGGGCTTTTACAAAAATGTTCTTCACCTATTTTTTATTTTTAACTGTGGGAATTAAACCAATACTGATTTTATACAAAGTGATAAATGCTTTATTTTAAAAACTGGAAAAGCTCTGAAAACGTCTTTGTAAATATGTGTATTCTTTGCTAGTTGTAAAATTTATGAAAGTCTCAAACTCTGAAAAAACCCACATTTCCAATTCTCTATGTCTTGCAAAGCAAACCCAAATTAAATGTATAAACATTCAAGGGATAATTTCATGTTATAAAGAAGTGCTACACAAGGCCCAGACTGAGAGATCATCCATGCTCAGGAAAATATATAAGCAAGTAGTACTTAACGTTAAGTACACGTCAAAATCCATTAAAATCAGTGGGATTGAAACACAAATACAAGTGTTAGTCTGGGCAGAATGCAAAGCTATTTAGAGACAGGCAGAAGTGCTTTTCCCCAGCTGGGACAGCCCCATCCCGTGTCATTCCAAGGGTCTGGGATGGGCTGCCCAACCCTGCGCCATCCCTCTGCCGCTGCCCTGCACGTGCCCCCGACTCCTATCAGAAAAGACCCATGGAGAGAGGAAGATGAGTCTTCTGCTGACCCTGGTTGGTGGCTTGGGAGGCTTCGGAGACGTTGACAGCGAGCTGGCCACTGAAGGAATTCACTCCCATCATTCCCGCGTGGACGGAGGTGTTGGCGAGCGCGGGGAGCTGGTTGTGGTTGCGGGGGACGCTGTAGAGCGCTTCGGCGATGTCTGCGGCTCTTTTCAGGATTATTTCCTACAGGATAAGAAGCAGGGGGGAAAAATGTAGAAGAGTTACCAATGAGACTCTGACAAAGCTCTTCTTACAGACTCAAATGAAACAGCTCCCTGTCCAAAGGCTAAAAGGAGATGCTTTTCTTTCTAAACCAGCTGGCTGACTGAGAGCTGATGCTTCTAGGATCTTCCTGATAAATCCTGACATCTGTGGTAAGAGAGATGGAAGTCTCAGTCCCAGTGGCCACACTGTATTAAAAGACCAGCTGGCAGGATGGGGCTGGAGCCTGGACTTGCTCCACCTTAAAGCTCTCTTTAGGGGAAGACAGAAAAGTCACTGGTGGTAAGACATAATGCACAACATTGCCCATATTATATAGGATCTGGTGAAAGTGGGCAAATGCCTCCGTGATGCAGCTACAAACACTAAATTCATACCCTTTAAAAAAGAAAACAAGCAAACTAAACCCCACCCCAGAGATGGCATTGCCCTCTTCACTTATTCTTGTCTCCCACTGTAGAACCATATCCCTTTAGCCCCTGATCTATCTATACATCTAAGAAATAGCCATGATATAGAATTGCTGAAGTAGAATGCATTTACCTGGTTATTATGTGGCATACCATAGAGTGCTTCTACTAAATCAGCAGCCCTCTTAAGTATTACTTCCTGTCAATATAAAAACAGAAGCATTCTGCTGAGTTCAATAAACTCCTTGTGGGGAAAACAAATATTAGAATCTTTTATTCGCTTCTATTCGGTGCACCGTGTTTTGTAGTGTTTTTTTTTTCTTTTTTTTCCTCCCACCAGGTAAACCTTAATTGTAACAACTCTCAGCAACCACTGCATGGTGTTAAATCACTGGTTCATCCTATTCACACACACGCTTAATCAAGTCAAAAGGTGAGAATCATTGGTGCTGCAAAATAAAATACATCACTCAATTGTCTCTACCATCTGCACTATAAACCACTCATGGGTTTATTGCAGAATACAATCCTGAGGTCATTTACTAGATTACTGCAATCAATGTCATTCAGAGCATGTTATGAATCCCTTCCATGTGTTTATTTTATTCTTAATTGTATGCTGCAGGAATTGTGACCTTACCCAGCAGGCCACATTCAGAAGATACCCAATCAGTCCTGTGCTCCTGGTAGTGTAACCCTTTGGCTTCTTCAGTTTGTGTCCTGGTACAAGGGGTCAGGGCAGGATCCATGTGCACAAAAGGATGCCCAAGAGGAAAACACATGCAGTGTGTGAGAGAATTGCCCAGGAACATGCAGTGTTTCCTGGAAAAATTCCCTGAATGGACAGCAGACTTTAAAACAGTCTGAGATTCAGTTCTCCATTTTGGGTAATTTTTTCCCCTCCATTTTCTTATTTTTCCCTTTTCATTTAATATTTCTTAAGGTATTTTATCCTGGCACTCAAGTAACAATAGCATTTCCTGTGTTCTTACATTTCATAATCTCCTGATGACAATCCTGATAGAAAATATAAAAATGCATAGCAGAATTAAGCCAGAAGATTTTTTTTTCCTTATTATTTCATGGCATCTTTCAAAGCAGATTCCCAAATGCCTGATCAAAACCGGTCAAGAACATCCTTTGAGTAAAACAATGTATTTTTGTAGTTCCCAGCCCCTAAGTGCTGCTCTAATATCCTAACATGACGCTATTCACCACGGCATATTTCTGCAAGTAGCTTACAAAAATAGTACAAGTTCTACGGATTTTACAGTTTTCTACAAAGTTAAACTTTTAAACTTAAAATATTTTACACAATAGCCATATTTTATACCAAAAAGAAACAGTAATGCTCAATTTTCATATACTGTAGACTCTGATCAGAAAATAGAGATATAATTGCATTCATTTTGCTGTCACCATAACCTCTTCAAAAATCCTTGAACAACTCTTCAAATGACAAGCTTTTAGATGCATATTAGCATTTTTTTCAATTTTAAATTCTCTATAATATAAGATAAAATAGTTGTCATACTGCAATAACTACTTATGACATATATAATGTCCTAAATTCAAAAATGAGATGGAGGATTTTTGTTCTCCCAGTAAACATTTAGGCTTGCCTTCTGCTGCACACATCCCTGTCTCAGAACACACATTTAAATTATTTTCCACATATGAAGTGAGGTGTAATACATAATTGATGGATTTTTAAATCACTACATTTGAAACAGATTCGGAGGAGTTAAGTTGCTACAGCCTTTTGCTGTTGTTGGGTTTTGTTTGTTTTGCTTGTCTGCTTGATTTTTAAGATTGGGGTTGGTTTTCTGCTGCAAATATTGGTTTGAGGTGGGTTTTTTTGCTTTTTGCCCACAGCAGTGAGCAATAATCATGGACAGACAGACACAAACAGCACCCAGGTACAAACAATCCTCGTTCATCACAACACTGAGGTGCCCTTTTTGCCTCATACTGAAGATACAAACTAGAGAAGAACGCAGACATTACTGAAAAAACGGTCTCTTTTTCAGTCCATGATTTTGGATGGAAAATTACTGCACAGGTGTTTGACTTTGCAAACTAGGATTTATTTCGCTTCAGCAGAACTTGTTTGCAGTATATATTTCACTGATGGAAAATTAGAATGTGATACAGAGAGCCCGCAAACTGCTTTGGTATATTGTTAACCTAAGCTGTCATTATGCCAAATTACTAAAAAAAAGAAAGTTTAATAGTCATTTCTGCTCTACCTGACTAATCATAGTTATTTATATAATGCTGAGCTAAAAACCTTAGAGTGCATCTAAAAAGAGATTGAAAACCGTGTTAAAAAATGAGGTAATTACATAGAATCTTACAGCTGCTCTCCCTCATATCAAATATATTTCAGTTCTTAAGCACTGAAAGTTCTTTGATGCCATATCATATTGCACGTAAATAAAACTAATTGTCATGATGGCTTATTGAAACATTCTTGACAAGTAGCATTCAATTTTCTTAGCAAGTCAATGGTTCTATTTTTTTTTCAACATTTTCAGAGTCTGTAAATTTGAGTTTCCTACTTTCTCTAACAATATTTTCACACAATAAAAGCATTTCTTGTTTATGACATTTCCAGATCGTACAAAGTAGATGTTACACAGAAAAACCCTCCCGCGTCAAATAGTGGTATCTTCTATTCCAGAGCTGTTCTTATAGACACAAACCAGCTTTAAAAACACACAATAAAATCCTACTAAAGACAGGCTCGAGATATTAACTTCTTGTTTTCTGAATGCATCTTAAACCCTTTGAAGCTCTGCCTAAATTACAATAGAAGCTGCTCCACATACAAAGGAGCCCCCGAAGTCCTCTATGAGTTAGAGCAGCAGACCTTGCAAGGTGCTTGGATTGCGGTGACCAGAAAATTGTTCTCACCTCCATGTCATTACGCTCACAGTGAAGCAGCCCCCGAGCATGTTTGTGTTCTGGATCTAATATATTGCCTTTCAATCAGAGCTGAGAGCCACTGAACACATAGACAGAACATGACGAGCAGGTCAGGAAAGCAATAAAGATTTTACAGAGCTGTCCAAGGTGCTAAATTTACTCAATAATGGGTTTGGCACCATAGTGTTAACCTCTCATTTACTACCAGTTTGAGGGACTAAATTGAAGTAGCTGACTTCATTTACCTTGAAATGTATATTTTATGACATTATGTAAGTAGATTGAAAGGGCACTGCAGTTTTAACAATTTAAAGGCTAGAGCATGTTTAAGATGAAGCTTGAATATTTATCGTATATTGCACTTAAACTATATTGTATATTAAAATGCATTGATTAAATTTGTAAAAGGTATTATAAAAAAAGACAGCTAGTATAAGAGATCTATGTCTTTTAAAATCCAATTGATACAGCACGTTACCAGTGTGATGGTAACAGATAAACAGATAGAGGGGTGGACAGAGCAGCAGACAGACAGAGAAAAAAGTGAATGAAACTCACTTTTCATAAAAAGAAATCTCTGCGTAAGCTCAAGGTCTGTTATTCCAGATATTCTTTTGTTCACAGAAATTTTTCTTTGCCTTCCTCTCCTAAGCCTAGATTTTCATAGCAGTAAGTGGGCATCATGTAAGGTCCTTCCAATTGAATATGCAAGTGGAAATATTTCCTGAGAGAGACAGAGTTTGACTAAAGCTAATATCTAATTTATGGGGGCATTTGTCAAGGAAGATCCACTTTTCTCTTAATGCTAAAAGTCTGACAGTTTTTGGTTTAGAATAAAGGACTTAGCAGCATTTAGCTAGACCTAAGTGAGGGTCTTCTTTTTGTGCATTTTGTTTCAAATGAGAATAATTTTGTTTCTCTAAAAATAACAATTGAGCAAATATTGAGAAAGATTACTTTAGTAATTAAAGTGATACATCAGAACTCTGCACTCCATGAATCTGCACACCAAAAATCCAGAGTCCATTTTTTACTCCAAACTGAAGCTGATTTTCTACTGAGGGATTTTTACTTTTGTAATTTTTGAAACAGGCTCACAATTAAATATTTTGATCAAATTTTCCTCCTGAAAATAATAAGGCGTGTCTACATACACAAAAAAAAAGGGGTGAGTAGTAAAGTCTACTGCAACTCTGTATATCCCAAAACTACTGTACAAAAATATTAGAAATCATACTGGAATAACTGTGCTTTTGAAGCACAAAGACTGAAATTCAAACTGAATCCATTTCTGACTGAATGTACCTCGAACACTACAGCACCTTTGAATGCTTTGTTGGAGGCCTGAATTCCCTTCAGAAGGATTTCATTAAGAACATGAAACTTGCATTTCAAGTTTTATCATGAAGAAAACACTTTGTGTCAAGATTTATCAGGACAAATGCATTTTATGTTAGCTTTAAAAGAGACGGGGCATTTCCTCTTGTAACATCTGCTTACTTTTTATTCAGAACCTCCTGAAAAAAAATCCACTCTGTGTCCCAAAAGGGTTGTGAGTCTGATGAGATAAAGGGTATCTGGAGCTACGCTGAGTTGTTCAGCTTAAGTGACTAAATTAGATAATGTTCAAGGTACTCGTTAAAGCGAAATGAATTTTGTCAAGAGGAAGCTGACCACAATATATAACACTCATCAGCCACATGTTGTATTATTGAGACCACCAAAGGATTTATGAACTCGTGGAGGGCGTGGGGGGGAAGCTGTTCCAGCATCCTCTGAGGCATTTATCTTATGTGTTGTCTGGATATCATATCACCTTCTAATGCTCTTTAGCATTGTAATACAAGAGAGAGCTCATTCATCTTCTGAGAGGGTACTTAGGGATGATGATGTCATTCATACTTCCTCGACTCTTATGTCTGACCTCCTGCCTCTGCCTTCTCACTTCCTACTCTCATGGCTACTTGCAAGAAAAAAACTCCTCTGCAGACTCAAAATGCTCTGCTTCAGACTCCAGTTCACTTTTTCACCTTGGAAAGGTCACATTCTGAAATTTCTAGTCACAATCACAGTACTTTGTGTTCAAACTTTTCCTATGGTTGTCAGTTGGTGAAACAATAAATGTGGTAGTTAAGGATATGGGCTAGAAGTAAGTTTTAAACTTACTACCTTAAATTTGTGTATGCATAATATTAAATTGTCAACACCTCCTTCAAATGGAAAGGCAAAACCAAGAGAGACATTCAGAAGGGTGCCAAAGGTCCAAAAAGCCAGACATTGAGCTCTGTACACAAGAGCTTCAGCCTGTCCAGAACCTCCCATCTCTCCACATCAACACTGAGCACTGCATTATTGTATCATTTTCAGCAATTATAGCTTTAGAAAGACTCATAAAAGCCATTCAAAATGTAAAGATCCTCCATTTACTGTAAAACCAAGGGAACTGTGCCAGCCTAATGGGAAGTATAAAATGACAGGGCCATTTCTCTAAAAAGATATTTGTACTCACACCAAGTTGAAAACTTCTTCAGCAAACAAACAACTGAAAAACTGAATTGTTTCCATATATTATGATTGAATCATACCTAAGAAATAAATACCATATAGATACCACAAAGACAGGAAGGCAAAATGGGAGAGAAAGACAACATATCTCACTTGAGGGGTTGAAAAAACGCTTCAGCTTACCACTGCCTAGAGGATGGAAGTGCACTGAATTCCTGACACTCAATTTCAATGGCAACTTCCCCCAAAACAAGTCTACAGTGGGAGCTAGAACCTCGGTCTTTCCAAGCCACTGTAGTCTCATCAGCCTCCACCCAAACTGAAAATCACAGCCTAAATGTACAGCACTAAAAACAGTCATGCATAACCTTACCACCTGCTCCACAATGAGCCAACCCTATAAATAAAATATAGGAAGCCTCTATGAGGCAGCAGAAAGAACAAACACCAAAGTGCAAATGGGAGCAGGCATTTAGCCATAAACACTGAGAATCAATGATTAAAACTCCTCTTAACCACAAAGGTGATAAATGCATAGAGGGAAACACACCCTGTCCAAACAGTCTTCTTTAGAAATATTGCTGACAAAAGAAGGAGCAAAATTATGATGATCACCTGAAAGCCTGTCCTTGCAAGTCTCCCATCTTACACCTCTTAACAGCCTGGAAATATGGTGTAGTTAAACACTAAAAAAAATATCAGCCTCCTTTTTTAATCCACACCACTCCTGCTGGTGGTCTCCATTTCCATAAATGATGGGCACATAACAGTGACAGAATTAGTGGCTAACACAGATGTGTACTTCATTTAGATACAGGGTGGCATGGAATAAACCACCATTAATATTGCTAGTTTGGAATAACTCTTTGAATAATCTCTCATCTGAAAGTCTGGATGCTCTCACCATATTATCATCAACTGAGGCATCTGGTAAGTAATTTGGAGGGTTTTGTTGATAAAAGCTCTGCACTTCTTTGCTAATGTTGGGTCTCTAAGCAAAGAGAGAAGAGTGGGTATAGGAGAGAAGATATGCAGAACTAAAATCACTCTGATGGGACTCAAATCTTCACCTTTAGGGACTTTAGGGACAACAGTGATGTCATAACTCCCTGTTATGACACAGGTCCCTGTGATAGCTGTAGAACTTTGCTTCTCCTAAGTATGTTTATAACATGTCTTGCCGCCAACCCCTCAGCTTACCCGAAAAAGGCATTTACAGCCATGTGCAGGAACCCTTCAGAGCTGTCCAATTTTACCTCATGAGGCCAATCTACCTTTCCTACACCCAGTGCAGGGCTGGTAGATGTTACTGCTCTGAACCCTTGTATCTGCCCACAACCTGCAGCACATCAGCTGAGAGCTGGCAGGTGTCAGTGGTACCTGGGACTCACAAACACATCCCTGCAGAAACCAGCACAGGCAATCCTACACTGGCCTCTCCTACAGCATTTCCCACAGGCTGCCCTGCAGGCTCACACTGTGAGGGTCTAATGCCAGATCCCCTCAGTCTAAAGCAGCCAGATCAGGAGAGGAAACCCATTTTCCAGCTGTACAAAAACCTGAAGGATTTGTAGCACCATGGAAAGGCCAGTTCTTCTGCATACAATTATTTTATGCCATCCCACCTTTCATGCTGTGGTCAGTTTGTCATATCCAGTGAATTATCAGAGGACAATCTAATGAGATGCAAACTAGGGCAAGAATGGCTAAGTCCACATAATTTAATAACTAACAAAAAAATCCTTCACCAACTTCCTTTACGGAAATGCCTCCATCCCACCAGGTTACAGTGACTCACACTATTGCCATCTATCTAGGCTGCAAAAAGATTATTCCTGATTTATCCAATGAGCAAACAAATGACAGCATCAGACTCTTTTCTTCTATCTGACCTCAGAAGTCTGTCACAATGACCTAAAAGCACATTTTTCCCTCTAAATTTTCCTTATGTGCCTCAGCTACCATCACCCCCTGGGCAATTTTGGATAGGAGCCTCAGGCATTTATTTTTTGAAAATTTACTTCAAACTATTTTATTTGCATCTACAGTACTTTAAAGCAGATGTTCATTATTGAGATTAAGGAGTTTTTTAGGTTTGGGGGCTTTTTTTTGGTTTTGCATATGTAAGATTTTCTGATAGTTCTTCCTCTTGCTGGCATTAACATTCCTATTTCTTGGGGGGAAAAAAGGAGGAAAAAAAGGGCAGGAGGGAAAGAGTTATTGCTCAACAGCTTCTATTTTATACCCATATAGTTTTTAGAAATTGACAACATTCTCTTATGGAAGAAGAAGAATGTTTTGAATTATTTGAAGGGTCTGAACTTAGTAAACTTTCAAAGAATTTGGAAAAATGAGCAAATGCCCTGAATTCTGACACTGTCATTCAAAGGTAATGCACAGGCTGTTTTAGAAGCTTTATTCGATGGATCATATTAATTTGCCCATTAGAAAAATTCCCTGGAATATTGGGGATTAAAGAGTTATTACCTATGGCTTGTGATTTTGTGTATGGCACAATGCAGATATCAAATTATGTATTTGTAAGAGTGAAAAACTTCCTTTGGCAGATGGACAGGCTGATATATATTTTCTATGATTTGTATACACAAAGACTTTCCAAATGCAGGACAAGTCCTAGCACTTTGAAATTGATCTCACATTAGGTCAAACTAGATTGTATTGGGTGGCATAATTCACTTGGCTGCATTTAAATCTATAGAGAAATATGCTTGATAATGCTTGGCAAAAATCCTGCTGAGGTAAATCAGAGGAGCCGTGCAGCAATTAAAGTGTAAATTTAAGAGAAAAAAAAACCCAAATAAACTAAGCCAAACCAAACCAAACTAAAAAAAACCTCAGGCTATCATTAAGATCTGTGAAAATGTCACTTTCCTGGATTGGATGCTTCAGGTACAAAGTGTGAGCAGTTAGAAATTGAATTCAGGTTACTTTTAATAGCAGGAGGAAACTGAAAAATAAGAGACGTTGAAATTCTAACCTGCAATAATATTCCACTCTGTTCTGTGGAGAGTAGATGCATAAAAATGTTAAAATAGAGACTGGAATAATGTTGGTGGGTTTTAGTATTACAGTTAAAACACTGCTCAGTCATAACCCCTACAAATGACTACTTTCACTTCCATTTTATCATCAGCATAATTAAAAGAAGTCTCTTGAAAGGGGCATTCTCATTACAGCCAAGGACCACTTCAGAGCCAATTGAAATGAAAAGACAGACCATAGATTAGGTGCAGATACAAGTGGTAATTTCTAGGGAAGCATAAAATACCAAATGTGTAACAACCATATTTTATGTGTTCAAAAGACTCACAGTATTTTATTGTACAAAGAGACTTTGGCTCAGAAAGACAACTTTACCCAAGTGACTCCTATCAGATATTCTTAAAAGTTTCAACTTTCTTATCAGAAACAAAAGATTTTTTTTTAATTTACAGTCCTATAATTCAGCTGACATCATCCAAAGCAAATATAAATGTTGAATAACCACGAATTTAAAAAAATTCATCCAACATTTCAGAGGTAGCACTCTATTTCTGTGTACAGCTCTACAAAGTGAAAGCAGGCACAGCATTTTACACGATCTAGGGCTCCTTTTTCAGTGTTGAGAGAAAAGTATTACCATTGTCACTACACCAATATATTTTATAGAATTGCTTCAGAATACTGACTTTTCAAAATGTATCAATATTCAGTAGCTTTTCTGATCAACAAAGCCTCAGCTCTCATGCTAGTTTACATCTGAATAGTAAAAGAAAATCCAGATTATCAAAGTATGACTATTATTTATTTCCTATTTATTAAAAAATACTTTAAAATACATTTTATTTGCCTGAAACTCACATGTGGAAAAATTATGCATGTCTATTCTGTCAAATGTTAGGATTTCAAGATGCTATGTCCAGATGAAATTATGAATCCATCATTATTAGTGGAGACACTTAGTTCATCCTACAAAACAAAATCTACAAACTTCACAATTTCTGTATCTTGGACTGCCCCTAATATATCAATAAAAAATGTGTTAAATATATGTGGCTCTGCTTTAAAAAATGCTTCTGTGTCTAGTTTTCATTCCCCTCTCAGCAGATGCATCATTTGTTATCTGTAGTCACAAATGTATTCCAAAATATTCTTTAAAATAAATCCAAAATGCATTTCCATGTCTGTACAAGCAGGTTGAGATTGTGCTATTGTACTTAGAGGACATTCCAGTCCAGTTGAGTTATATCACCATAAGTTACATGATTGACTTTTACAGCAGAAAGAAAAGGTTGTACTCAAACAACTGTTATTGCCTCAATGGAAAAAAAAAAAAAAANGAATGTAAAATGAACAAGAGATTTTGTCTGAGTTGCAGTTAATACTCCTGAAGAGCTATGGATATTAAAAGGTCAACAAATAAATTAGTCCAAGTGTTATGAAATGAATGATTTGGCTTATAATTGTATTGAGTGCAAATTGTTCACTGCCTATTAGACCAGGTAATTTTTAAGCATGGTGCCTCAGTTACTGTTCCATAAGCAATAATACAGTTGTAAGAGCCACCAGTTCGATCGGGTGACCTGGGAGACTCTCCAGGACAGCTGCCTTTGCTATGATGGATCACTGAGCCTCATCTCCAAATGGTGCCAAACCTTCCCTTCCTGGGAGAGCATCTCATAAAAGAAACATTACTGCTTGATTCATTTTACCAAAACGCTGGAGTTTTCCAGCGTCAGCAGCTGCCTATGGATCGTGAGGCTCTGTATTTCTTAGAAGAATTACGACAAGAGGCGTCCTATTGCTTCCAGCACTCTCTGCTAAATGGCATCATGATGGTTTGGAGGATGCTTTTTTTTGCTACTCAATTGGGCTGTGTTGTGAGAAATACACGGCAATCATATTTTACATCACCACGTAAACCACCACATAACACCTAAAACTAGGCCAGAAATGGAAACTCTAGGTGAGATGATAGATATTACTTCACACCTCTGCAATGCTCTGCATTCAGAGATCTCAGAGCACCACTTTAATGGGAGCAAATTAAACTTCACAACACTCTTTCTAGGAAAACACACTCTCTCCCCCATCTTCATCAGAGACAGCCTTGAAGTGTAGCTCTCTGGCTGGAGTTACAGTGGGCTATGGTTACAACCAAGGCAGGTTTTGTAGGGTGAGGTGATATCTTATATTAGAGACATTGATTCAGGTGAGAAAAGCTACAGTCAGCACACAGAAGTGAGGATGGGCACCCAAAAGCCTGTTTTATTCCAGTTAAATCAGTTAGTCTAAGCTATAACCACTCCCTACACATCCTGATAGCCTTAGAAAGGGAAAAGGAATCAATCTGATATTGCTTCCATGCTATGAACTAACACCCATGGCAGCAGCTGTGTTTCCCCATTGCTCCCTGGGGCACGGTGTTCCCTGTGAGCCAGGGCTCAAAATAAGGCAATAAAGGGTTCACCAGGC
Organism: Chaetops frenatus; assembly: GCA_013400775.1. Taxonomy (NCBI): domain Eukaryota; kingdom Metazoa; phylum Chordata; class Aves; order Passeriformes; family Picathartidae; genus Chaetops; species Chaetops frenatus. Next base: position 1,252,675 of record VZTR01014594.1, read on the forward strand.
TTCCCAGAGGACTGGGCCTTAAAGGATTGTAACCAGGCTGCAACTACACAGATCTGCTCTCTGCCCACATATAAACTGAAGAGGTAAGTGCAAATCCTGAATCATCAAATAATCTGCACAGGATAAACCACAATAATAAAAGCCTAATTAGAATAGATTTTACCTCATACAACCAAATCCTGTTGATATTGTCACTCTGCTATATCTTTGATAAATCACTACATTCAAACACTCTATTGGGAGGGTGGTTTTCCATTTCATCTCTCCATTGAGCAAAAACGTGCCACATGACTGGAGTCTTAATTTCCATTTCACCAGCATACAGTTGAACTGAATATTATTTGGCACAATACAGTGTACAACTGAGCCACTAAATGGCTGATTTACTAAATTATTATTAGATGAGCTCTTGCTGTTCCAAGTGAAAGTGCAGTCACTGTCTCTCTTCATGGTGTGTTCAAATTGTTCTGTGTTTAAATATTCAGCATGAGGCTAATGTGAACTGATGAACTGAGACTGCAAACGTTCACTTTCAATGCAGACAGAGAGACAGAGATGCAACACATCATGTGGCCTGGGGAGGTGAGGATGATTTATGTTTAAGGATGCTGCTGCCTATTTCCATTAATAGAAGATATTCTTAATTAGCTCTGTGTTTGATTCAGGAGTTTGGAACTGTAGCTAGAAGCTAGAAAACAGCTCCAAAAGTGAACACAGCTGAGTGGCTCTGGAGGCATCAGAGTCCTGGTGAAGAGGTACTTGAGCCTGGATCTCTGTCAATAAAGTGCATCAGCTGCCTCCACAGTTTCACTCTCTGCTCTCTTTAACATTTGAGATGTAACTTAAAAGTATCACCTGCAATTCCTTCCTGAGCATCAGAAATCCTTGGTATGTAAAGGACTGACCATGTTGTGTAATTCTATGACTTTCTGAGGTGAGCGGGTATGGGGAAAAGGAAAAATAGATATTTTTATGGAATGTTAAAGAAAAAAAAGAAACAATTTCTTTACTGCCACCTGCTGGAGTTGACAATAACCCTTTGTCCCACGGAGAGAACAAGCTCCTCACTCGGAGGACAGTTATGGGGAGCATTTAAAATACTGTGATCCCAGACACTTACAGTAGATTAGAATTTTTTATTGGTGCTGTGTTGCCATAACAACATAAAGACAGCAGATGACTTAAGCTAAGCTTGCAAAGCAAAAGGCTGCTCATCTGGCAGTTAAAATGAATACAGTTCACTTCACAAGTTCCCCATATGGACCCTTAGTGTATGGTAATGAGGATACCATATGGTGGGAGAAAATGCACAGAGAACAATTGTGCTCCACTGGATGAGTGAAGTGAGCGGGAAGTTATGAGGAAACACAGGAGAGAGATTTGTGTGTGAGCTCTCTAACTCAAGGGTTTCTTTCAGAGGGGGGTTCTCTCTCTTCTTAATCTTCTTCTTAATATATACATGCATAGAAATGACAGAGAAACATATTGCACATTTTGCAACATCATTCATCATAAACTGTCAGCTGTGTTTGTAAATCAGCTTGGTAACATCTTAGAAATTTGTAATTCTTAAAAGGTAAAAGTGCTAAGTTTTTAGACAAAGTGCAGGGAAATTTAAGCACTTCTGACAAGTAGAAACATTAGTGGTAATCATTTTAAAAATGCTTGCATCTTCCTGCCTGCATGTTTAGCTGTAAATAATGCCGCAATGAATAAAAGCTTTCAAAAAGGGGAGGAGAGGATGAAATGGAAAAAAAAATATTTTATTTTATTTCCAAAAGGATAAAAAGTACTAGATGATCAGAACCATATGCATGCAAAATTCTGCTGTAAATGTACATATGCTATACAGTACACTGTACTAACTAGATCCTAAACCTGGTAAGACAGCTTGCTAAAGGCTGCAAAGTCAATTTTGTACTACACATGCTTCATAAAAGATGAATATAAATGCATTAGTTAGACACGGTGAGCTAAATTAGAAGGTCAGGCAGGGCTGGAAGGGCTGAAATATCACACAACCAATGACTGTAATTACTCTTTTTTTAAGTCTATTAAGTGGTGTTGTTCTATCAAGGCTCAGGGGTATAGGACATGAAGTACAAGATAAAGTAATGTGTATTTATTACTCCCACGGGATCAATTTACTAGATATTTTCAGCTCCATGGAGCAAAATACACAAATGCAGCCTTTGTTACTTTCTTCAAACTGTGGCTTTTTCCTCTAAAACCTGCTCCTCAAAGGGACTGTGTTTACCTGTTTGGTGTCTCCCTGTCATCCTCAGTTAATTGTTGTATTTAAAACCAACAAGGATGGGGACAAAGGAACAGAGAAATGTGGGGATCCCTCCTACAGGATGCTCAAACAAGTGGTTGGAGCTGCTCAGATGGAATGTGCAGACCAGAAAATCCAATCCCAGGCGTGATTTTTACCCCAAGGCAAAGCAGAGAGCGGGAGTGGAGACTGGCACAGAGCTCCTTGTCATCGTGTTAGCCCTGATCTATTAAAAGTTTTGTCATAGATTCTAAATTACACCATCTGCTCTAATCATTTGCTGAGTAAATGCTGACCCAGTTATAAAGAAAGCTCAGTGAAATGTGTGTGCACACTGCTGACCTTCAGAAAGGAAAGGGCTCCTTGCCAGCCCTGTGTGCTGGCTCTGCCCTTCAGCAAGCAGTGCCTCTGTCCCTCTGCTCTCTCCTTTCAGACTCTGCTGATTCCCAGACATCCCTCTGACATCCACCACCCCATAAGGGTGATACTTTTACAGGTACCTCACCATCTCAAAAGCTCTGAAGCTCTCTCATTGAATATTTTCTATAGGATAAACAAAATATCAGGCCCCAGCCACCTAAATAAGATTCTCAAGGGCTCAATTTGTTAGGAGACTCAAAAAACTCCAACTGTTGAGGGTTCAATACCAACCTTAACTCTGGTCTCACATTCTTGTAAATTTTACAGTAGAATGTAGAACCCTCCAAACACATTCCATGACCTCCTTGGTTCATAGATGAACTCCAGTAGCTCCTCTTTGCTTGCTCCCCCTTCCTGCCCACACTTAGTATAAAAGTTTTCTAATGATTCTCTTGTTACACTGAGTGGGGGGAAAAAAGAAAATAAAAAAGGTGTTTTCTTAGCTGCAAATTACTAACTTAGGTTAAAATACAGTATATGTTGAGTTAGCAGATGGCAATCCTTTCTGGAATTTCCATTGGGTCTGTCTGAAGCTGCAAACCTGAGCTGCATTGTCTTCATTGCTATTTTAACCTCTGCTAGCAAGCCTGGGCCAACCACCCACGTTTAGAGACAACCTTTATTTGCAATGTAAACAATACCCATGTCACAATGGATAAAGGGCAGATCTGTGGGATTTCATATGGAAAAAGACAACTGCTTTTGCCAGCCACTGATTCCTAATAACCACATGTCTTCTATCAGTGCCCTAAAAGAGGAGGTGGGGTATGTCTTGGGGGGGGTTTAATGACTGACCAGAGAAAAGGAGCTGAAGGGAAGGAGGATTCTGGTTACCTGTGCTCTCAGCTCAGCAGGGAGGCCCCTGTGCACTAGAGAGAGAAGCTCCACTTTCATCTACATGAAGAGAAACCAGAAGTAAAGGTCCCTTTCAGGAGGGA